>MNPL01000596.1:0-74971 GCA_002081605.1 Tropilaelaps mercedesae
ATATATATATATATATATATATATATATATATATATTGTCGGTCTTTTCATTTCCTAAAATTTAGTGTTTTTGGTAAACAGATGACATTTGAGCAATGGGGGAAGGTCACTTTTTGTCAATGAGTAACTGGAAAATTTGAATCATCGGCTACACAACTTCAATAACTATTTCTAAATTGTATGCATTAAAATACGCATTTTAGCTTGGGATTCGGTAATACAAAAATATCTCATGTACAGATGGGCTAGACTAAATGTTTAAGAAGAATGGACATATCGTAAAAGACTCGATAGTGTACCATTCGATGGCTAACCTGAAGTTTGCCTACGATAACGCCTTAGTTTAACGACCCGTCGTCGGCGAACGCCTTGGGTCAACGTAAGACCGCCTTAGAGGTGAGGAAGCAAAAAGCAATTCAAAACGAAAAATGAAAAACGTTTATTTGTTCAAACCGTCAAAGGCTGGAATGGACAGTATCTGTACGACAACCCATCCTAATTGACGACTCCCAGGAACAGACTCGCTCGAAAGACCGGTTACCGCCGTCAGAGTGAAGCGGGAGCCTGAGCAACGGAAAATGGAGTCTTTGTTTGAGCATTGATGCCAGTTTATTAGTTAGGCCTAGATCGATGTAGTCTCATTGCGTTAGATATCCAATTGAACGAATATCTAACGCTTACAGATGCGTTCCATATTTTATTTACATATAATACATGTACCTATCAATAAACCGTTATAATCAAAACAGATCGTACAAAACATGTACAGAACTATCCAAATTCTGGCAGCCACACGTACGTCCCACCGTTACAGGTTATATTTGCAAAAAGTCTAAAATCTCGATTGTAACTAACTTTCATCGATGACTAAAATCCAATTAAAAAATTACCTTGCTGCTTCGTGGCTACGCTAACTCGTTGGGCTATCGCATTCGTATTTAATAATACGCGTTGGTCCTGATTCAACGTTGAATTCTGCCAGAGCTGAGTGGGGCCAGCTAAACTAGGCTATTGTATCTCACGAAAATAATAGAGAAAGACGAAGATAATAATGTTTGTAATACCTTTGTTCAATAGTACCAGTTACTTTTGACAGATACATTTCCGTTGCAGCTTGTCGGATACGAAATTCCTGCCTAAAAGCAATTGAAACTCGAAAGGACACGTAGTGCTCATTTATCTTTAGTATAACTAGAGCACAAGGTTTTGTTGTTGGAAAAATACAACGGTACACTAGTTGGCCTCCGAGACTAAATATACAACAGTGGATTTCGTTATCGAATGATTAGGTGTTTAGTATAAAAAAATTGAGTCTATCACCAGTAAATTAGAAAAATCGACAACTCAGTTTTGCCGCGCATTTACACAACATCAAGATTGTCCTCAAGTCTTTTCGGCAATTAAGTTGCGATATGAACTGTACAATCTGTAAGTTATTGGTTTGCTGAAAGCCATTCTGTGATATAGTGGAAACAGGTTGTATAAAAATATATTAATAAATCACAGCAATATTTGTATCGAAACCGGTTAGGCGGCCGCTAGGCAAGAGGAAACGGCGACTGAACGGTCAGGGGTCATGAGGAATCCACAATTTATGAAATTTGAAAAAAATTATAGAAGAATATAGATTGAAATGAAAAAAGAGTAAGGATTTGGGAACCAATGTAGTTTAAGAACGTCGTAATAAACATCATCAAGTACGATCAAGAACGCCCCAGGAAATAAATCTACAAAATAGAAGAGCTTAATTTCACCCGCATTTATTATTGTTCACATTTTCCACGTGTGTGATATACGTGTTGTGAGGGTGCATCGTTACAAACCGGATTTACATACCGTTGGTTTGGAGGGGTGGAGGCAGCATTTTAAGGAACTCAATTTTCACTCAAAAGTACGTGCTGCCGGGGTAAAAGGACGGTGTTGTCTGAGAAAAGCTGTGACCGAGGCGCCTCCTCCTTTGATCGCCACATCACATAGCCGCGTCAGAGAGTAATGACAACAGAGGGAGGATGTATTGCGGCTTCGCCGCATGCACTGTCTGCCCGTAGAACACCGTTACCGGTCACTTAGTCAATTCCTGTCATAAGCTTTCACATTCAGTGTCGGCGTGTACATGAGGAAGCCGGACCTGCCGCTCCCACAACACTTCGAACCTCGACAGCCACCGCTGGACCACCATTGCCCAGTATCCCCCACTAAAGAAAAAAGTGCTTAACCTGCTCTACCCCAAATAAGTACGAACGATGCTATATTGCTTAGCAAAAGATCGGTTTCCTGAACTAGGGTAGGCAAAAGAGACGCTTACGTCCCAGGAGCCAACCAAGTCGCTCCCGGGTACCGTTTAGTAAAGGCCTGTAAAGCATCGTTCAACATGATTGATGCACTGCGAATCATAGACTGTAACCTGTATACGCACCCGCGGATTTAGCGAATTTGGCAATTAAATAAGAGCGTCTGTACCGATATTGGATATATGTACCTCTTCGTCTATATGAATATACAGAATTTAATATACGGGTCTGTTATGTACTATTGGAGACATGCGTTTAGTGTTTTTCGGAAAATAGAGTTTGTTCATCACCATGTCGACACAAAGGATGTGAAGATTATTCTTTAGTGAGTTTTTAAAAAAGCCCTGACACCTAATTTACTACTATTCTTAATAAAGCTTGGTAGAGTACTTTAAAGTTACTAGCATTGGCTAAACACGCGTCGTCGTTACTACCATTTCTATATTTAGAATAAACCTTCAGCTTTGGACACTCTTAAAATACTTGTACATTCGCAGGGTTCCACTACTTAATTTATCTTTGGAGGCACAACTTGTTCACATGGTCTTTTTTGTAACTTACGCCTAGTCGTATCAAGTTATAACCATGGTAATCGTGGTAACATTTTAGATTACTCTTTTTTGATTAAATTAGTTTTATGAAGTTCCTGGGAATATTATGGCCGGCAGGATTCATGGTGAACACTTTTGACGTTGGCACGAAAATGCAAATCTAGTGGCTCACATTTAAGGCACACATGGTATAAATACGATTCCTCAGGGCGGCTTCTCACGAAGTTTACCGTTGCAGAAAAGTCTAGTATAGCTTTTAAGAATTTTCAGTTACTAGAATTTATAAATGGTCCGCTTATAGTAGGGACCTCAAAGACGATGTTAGTGAGGTACAGCACACTAGCAAGCACCTCTGTAACTCTTCTGCCTTTTATTGATACAGCAACACTGCTGTGCATTTTTCTAATTCATGCTTTAGTTTTCAAACGCAATCCCGCTGTATTCCTCGCCGTATTCTAAAAATGATTTTTACGTTGATGTTTTTAAATGCCTCGGTTATGTTGTTACAAATAATTAAAATTTTGATGCCCGTTTGATATGGGCAACCTTTCCAGCATGCACAAGCTCTGCACAAAATCGCAGTTGGAGTAGATCTCTGCGCGCTCTGTTGGACGACATTATAATTTGCAAACGATCTGGCACGTCTTTACCGCGGAAACATAGAGTTAAATTAGGATAATCACCTCCCAAGTAAAATCTATCAGCTTTATTTTATTTAATCAGGGAAATTAAATGGTAAGGAATAACGGGATAGGTACAAGTGGTTCGAAACACATTTATTATTATCATACCTTTAATATTACAATAATAATCATAGTATTGACTAAATAACTCCTTACTGTTGTGCTCACAAGCGACGGTGTCTAAAAAGTGTTGCAATACGATTACTAGTGAAGTCGGGCAAACACATTCGAAGAAACTTTTTGTGACATTTTGTCATCAGCCAAACCATCTTATTGAGCTTCTGCACGTCGCGTTTTTATTTGCCTTTTAAATTGTTATAAAATTAATTATGAAAATGTATAGGCAATATGAGCGGTGAATTATGTATATATATATTGCTCATTTGGATATCCCCTCGCAGACTGCAGTTCAGCGTACTTCATTCTCTCTTTTTACTCTGCAACGGTTAACGTCAATTTACACTTTTGAAGAACCAACCGTTTAGATCAAACTAGGCATGCTTTTGCAAATAAGAGATTTGTTTAAGCATAATCTAGTATCCTCATTTCCACGCAACTCAAGACTTAAATGGTTTTCCTTTGGTTGACTGGCACTCTTTTGGTTGATGACGGAGATGTTAAGGCTGCTGCTGTAATGGCTCTTCCAAACAGACTCATTTGCTCAATTATTTCTCGTGAAGGTTCGCCCAGAGATGGTTTTCTTTTCCGTGCTTCTACTCTCGGGTCGAGCGCGATTCAGCACCTGCCATTGGGAGAGAAAACTTCTCACTGACTAGAAGACTCTTAGAACTACTATATAAAATCCTGTAAACTCTCAACTTGTAATAGAACGGCGAAGGATTATTTTGACAAAAAAGAATGTCATATTTTTTTGCCATAGCCCGAAAATCTTTATATCGGTACGTACTTTGAGGAATTCCGAAGTCTTGGCACGCATCCTTGAATGAATGTAGGCTTTTGAGCACTTGATGTGATAGTGAAGGTAATCCCTGTAGGCGTTATATATATATATATATATTTAACAAATACATAGCCAAAAATTTGTAGAAAATTAACAGTTTTTAGATGTGATGATTAAAGGCAACTGCAATTAGCTAAAAGCTGATTTTAATTATAATTTTATTTTTTCAACCTGCCACATCACAAAAAAGTATAAAGTGTGTGTAGTTCTGACAATGCATCTGTAACTAAAGATATTATTAGACAGTAACATAAACATGTGTGCTTCGAGTACACCTTAGCAACTCTTTTTCCAGTACAAGACTTACCGGAACAGATGGATGAGGTTAATCGTATTGTCGCGAGCCTGTACCGAAGTGTGCCTTGGGAACAGCACGAACGTGATATACCCTGAAATGTGTTGTGCACAGTATTATTTATTGAAATGCGGCTGGACTTACTTTTTGCTATTATACCCAAATTCGGCATACCGTACAGTCGTTCCACTCGACCATAGCAGCAAACATGCAGAACTACAAGTTTTAAAAATCTGTTCGCTTCTCACTTAGGCAATCTGTGTTTCTATGGCGCTGTCACCATACACGCCTATGTTTTACTTACATAGCATTAAATGAACATGCGATAGCACGGCACAGAACTACTGCTAAACATTTGAACTCGAGTTCAAATACACCCCCAACCAAGCAACTAGTCAACCAAACAAACGAGAGTGATTTCAAAAAATTATTCTGCTATTATTGGTTTCATTCTGCACACGAGGTGCTTACCGGCACAATGAGACATATCTGTAAATTGTCAAATAATAAATAGAATAAATTATTACATATACTCTCTGTATTTGACGCGACTCAGTTATAGTTTATATAGGTTAACGCTGTATTTATGATAAATACCATATTTGAATGAATGGGAAGAGTTTATGGAGAATCTAGCAAAACAAACAAAAAATGTGTGCATTGTCATTAATATATATATATGCCCAATAGGTCTTGATATATACACACAACACACACACATACACACGTACATACCAAACCGGTCTTAAATACAGAAGTAAAATTCTATATAGCTGACGACTCACGTATACGTTTGTCACATCTGGCGGCTACAATTGTAAGATGTTTCCATTGTAAATATATGTGGCAATATATTACCATACAATATCATTTGTGTAAAACAACAATAATATTGAATGTAGTGAGCGTCGATAACATACCAATATTATCACCAGTCATTGCGTCCGTATTCTGCAGTTCTCTCGGCGGTTCCCGATGGCTGAAAAGAACCTGAGGGGCGGTATGAGAAGCCTTTCGGCCCTCGCGAAATTCTTGCATAAATACCTGTGGCATTAGAAAAAACGGCAAAATGAAATCAGTTGCTATCCAGTGTACGAAAGCATCTTTGAAACTTACCCAACATCCTTTATGCTGGAGGCTATAATAATGTTTATAATACATTGATAGAATCGGGTAACTTCTTTTACGGAAACCTTTCTGTTACCCGTTTTTCAATTTATTATTTCGGTAAAACATATATCTAGCGTATCAACAACGCATCTTCGTGCATCTCGATCCACAGGAACAGAAATTGGCCGGAAATCCACCGCAAATGGAAAGGAAGACCTGTAGCTCCGCAGGTGTTGACCCACCTTTCCAATGATCACGTCATCTTCATCCTTGAAGATTGTTGAGAAGATAACCGTCACACGATCATGGCTTGCTTCGACATACATAGTTTCATCGTCCCTAGTGATAATGAGAGAAAATAAAACAGTTGAAAAAAGAAGCACACAAGTTTGCGTGAAAATTCTCTCCATTTTTAGATTTTTTAGAATGTCAATAAAAAATATGAAATCAAAACCCAACGTACCCGCAAAAGAACCTTATTTTATAGAGACAACTAGATATTCATAAATATTTAAAAAATGTCTGCATTAAGAATAACCGGAGAATGGAGAATAGAATTAACTTTATTAACAAGGCCACCGCGGTTATAACTGTGCAACTCAACGTAACGCAAATCATTCCAAGAAAAATATCATTTTCACCGGTGTCGTTGGTTACAACTGACATTTTGTCTGATCAAGCTCACTGGACTCATATTCAGTTTCATATAAATTAATTAAGCCTTCGCTTTAAGTAGGACCAAATACGCGTAAATTGATGCTGTGCAAACCTGTAATGTATAACTGCTCTTTTTAGTCCACCATCTTCAGGATTTTTGGCCAGTTTGGCCTGATGCTCAAAGTACTTCTCAAACACCGATGCAAAGCAGTTACGCTTGAGAAGACCCGCCTGCAAGATCAGTGCAGCCATCACTGTTAGACCTTTTTTACGTGTTACATATTTTATCATATTATCACATATTCAATTAACAGTGTCGGATTGATAACATGCCATTCTTAACAACGGCGCGGCGCTCATAAAAAATTGTGTAGCCTTCTCTGGGTAGCCTTTATTAGTGTTTTCAACAGCTGAAACACATCAATAGTTTTACTCTCATCGGAGCTGATTAATTTGGTGTAGCTACTTTTCACAAGCTATCCCTGCTGTGTACCTTTTTGATGAGAGACTCATAATCGTCAGGCGTTGAATCGAGGTCAAATAAAATCGATACATTGTACATCTTTTCTGGCTCACCCTCCAAAAGGTCACCTGTAAGCCAAAATACTTCATGAAAAATACCTTGTGCCCGAATTGATGCTTATTTATCCATTCGCCATATACCATATAACCAAGATGCACTGCAGGTTTGATTACTAATTGTGTAGATCACTAGAAATAGAAATCTAATTATTTTAATTCATTGTTTATACCAAGAGATAAAGTTATATATCATTTTAGAGTGCAATCTGCGCGAATACAAAAACGTTTAGATGACTCGGAGGTTTGACTACTCTATACAAAACTTTCTTGTCCGCAATATACCTCTACATGTTTATGTCTCTAAAATGATTTTGACTACCAGAGTCCTATTAGAGATTGACACAACTATATCTGCGTACCATACTCGCGCTTTAACAGTTCATCAGCTCCATGATCCTGTAGTTCTCTGAAATGCATATACACAAACGGAATCAGACGCGCTCGCTAGCTAATCGGATATATATATAAATATATATATATATATATATATATGTATAAGAATACCTGTAGAACTTCAGCGCAATAGAGAGACGAATCCTGGTTTTATCGCCATTAGGGTTGGAAATGTGGAACAGAACTCCATCGAAATCGGCTATCGTTACATCCACAGAGTCTGGCTGCAAATACACACGCCAAAATTCTGTTTCTATGTTTTTTGTACGTGTGGTTTGTACTAAAGCCCTGTAAAATATTTGACGATGTTGGAAAACTAGTTGCAGAAGGCACGAATGTTAATGAGAGGGTTTATACTTTTTGGAGGCAATAGTTTCCAAAAATTTAATAAAACGACGAAAGTTATATACGCTCTGTACTCTTATACCTTCAGAAGCGTTTTTTCCTGAATAGCCTAACAATTGGAACAAAATATAGGAATACTTCAACCTTACCTTGGCACCGGACCTATGGTTCTTGAATTTTACGCGGAGAAGGTCCTCGATAATTTTGTTATTCGTTTCAAGGAGAATCATATTCACTCAGCCCCACTACGTCTAGACACTTCACCCAAGTTCTCGCCGCCTGTGAGTTATCCGTAATCAACATACAAACAGCATAAGCGCATCAATTTTGTGTGCGTAGTTCTACTTCCAATGTACCTTACCAAAGCTCTACCAGTTACAGGTATTATGTCGAAATAAATCATTGAAGACGCGCGTGGGACTACCGACTATTCGCCAGAAATCTAACGTAAATCTATCGATGATGCGACAACTTACAAATGAAAGGAACGCTATAATAACACCACATGTTACCAGCATTCGTAGAACACATTCACAGTTGCAAGATGATATACGCATTGAACGATAACAAACTTCAATTGGTTACAATACTCGGTAAGCCTCTGGTAATAAGCGATTCAAACCTCTAGACAAGCACTATTGGTGCAATAAGGTTGTATGGCTATTTTAGTTACAGTTGAAGATATTGAGTAAGTCACCGAAACGCACCCACACGTTAGATCTTACTATAACAGTAGAGATAGCCATACCTTCGATAAAAAATTCTTAGGTCAAAAAAATATTCAGTGCATTGTCCGCACATTTTACAGTTTGCACTAGAAGTTCTTTGACGAGCAAGGTAAATTCATCTGATCTGTCACACTGGAGAAAAACCTTGTCTATGTTTTTCAAAAATGTTCCATCCAGACTTTGCAACGTATATCAGCGGACTAACCTATTTCAATCTTGATGCTTTATGACCACTCCACACACCTTTCTGAAAAATATCACTTTATAAGGAGTTTCTCGCTTCACTGGAGGTTGACCGTTAGTCATACAGCACACAATCAACTCAGTCGAACGGAACAATAAGTGTTTCCAACACCGCCAACCGTTCCCCTATCATCAACGCACTCAACCAGTACCAATATGGAATGTATATAGGTTAATGTGTCCCACAAAGCCGATACCCAGATACAGATACTAATAAAATATATGAGCGGCTATATCCAATTCTGTTGTTATGATATACAGTGTCCCTATTACAGCATAAAATCAATTTATGAAGTATAGTCATACGCTTCGATATATTGTAGAAATGGCCCAACCTTCTATGAAATGGTGCTTTCAATGAGGTCCCAGCCACAGCTTAGAATTGGCAGACCGTGTCGATTTGAGTCTTCGTGGTCCGGCGATTTTTCACAAGAAGTGGCCTGTGTGGTGACGGCTTTGACAGAATTATAAGGTGCGAGACATCGGTCTCGCTAATCTGCTGTGAATAGCGTGACTTCGTAAGTTTTTTTGTATCAATAATGTTGCATACAGTCTGAGATGTTGCTTGGCTTTATGTGGACTCATGTTTATAATGGAGCTAGTTGCTTGGAAGCCATTAAGAGGATGACGTGTCTTCGATATTCTAAAAGTACTGTATGAGAGAAAGACTAGGATGGTCGTTAAATATTTTAATCACAATAATAAAAACAGCATATGTCGCAACTGGCACTAACACTGCTATGTGGTCTAGGATTTCACGCCGAAAAATATCATTGCTTTCCTGACAAAGTTAGTCATCTGAAGGTTTTGACTCTGTTGCTTCCCATCTCTCAAAAAAGTTCCGCTAAGATGGCCGGCGAACACCAGCTGGAAGGTACCATCTGTACAATATCATTATTACGATTATAATTAGGCAAAACTTATTGGTGTGTTTGGCGGCCTTCATGGAGCAAACGACGAAATAGCTGTCGCTTTATTTCATAGTAACGTCGTAATTAATCTGAGAGTTCGGATGTCTTTAAAATATACGGGGTGTTTGCACATCTAGATCATTGTGATATCCAGTGGCGCACATTTTGTTACAGATAGCAGAGTCGTTGTTGTAATAGTAAATGATTCCCTTTACATGCATGCTTCATTACGTTCTGCTTTAGGTTAAAAAGAGAGTAATTGTGAAATTTCGGTAGTTCCGTTAATTTGCTCATTTTACGAAGAATAGGGAAATTTTAGCTTAAAGCTTTTAGGGCTTTTCGTTCTCTTCAAATGGAGCACCGAATGAAGATTATTTTTTAGGTTAATGAAACTGTAGTTGTAAAAATATTCCTTCGATGAAATTACGTTTTTACAGCTTAAATGATTTTTATTACTGTCACATATTGATAGCGAAACTTTTATCGTTATAACAATTAGCATTTACAATACACCTTTTCCCCCATACTCGTTTATTTAATAGATAAAAGTGCTCTACGTAAAACAAACATATCGATCTCCTTTGCTTATACATTAAAACACTAAGGCATTTAAGAGCCATTATTTTGGCGGGTTTGATTGTTCTTGTCAAGTCCTGAGGATGCCTGATTTGTGGTGCATTAGCCTGTATTGACTTTCGCCGTTATTTTTGGACTTACTCAACAATCTCTGCAAATCAGATCTAGGTGTGATATGTATCGCTGGGCTTAACAGCTAATCTGCAATTAGAGGTAATTAATGCGTATGCTTGTCTAAATAGAAACAGTAACCTTTACGGTAAGCAGCAGTCCAACGAGTGGAGATGTCAGCGGGAGATTTGAAGGTCGACGCCCTCGCCGGAAAACTTGTCATCAAGGTATGTGCATCTTTTTCACGGCAGCGGAAAATGCTCACATATGAATAACGCCCGTAGTGTGTAAGTTACGTATTTCTGTGTTGGTTGCAACTGATACTAAGTGGTCTCCAAATGCTATTAACTATGCATATATGCAAAATATAACATAACTGCTTAGTTTTTTTTATATAACTAGGTTAATGGTGATAGCTTCTTAGTGTAAATTTTAGCTAGCTTGTCACATCAAGCAATTAAAAAATAGCTTTACCAAATCGCCTTTGTTGTCGAAATTCGGGCCTGAAGGCATAGAATTTCCGTGTCTTTCTCAGACCGGAAATGCCGGTTGCTTAAATGTTCAGTGACGAATTCTTACGCGCTTAACAATAACAGTAGAATACAAAATATTGACGTTCACAACAATTTTTTTCTTCTGCCGCTTTTGCTAATATTACAGTATGTTGATATCTACATCGTGTCTCTGGCTCACATGATAATAGGGATTTTACTGTTTTTCTGGTAATTGAACACAACAGGCTCAGCTTGGCGGTGATATTCGTCGCATTGCGATCCACAATGAGGACATCACCTTTGACGAGCTCATTTTAATGATGCAGAGAGTGTTTAGAGGAAGTCTTTCTACGCAGGATCAGATTACGTGAGTGATCTCATGAGTGACAAATCGCAATACCCACACGGCAGAGCTATAGCATGCGAGTAAGCTACTGTGCACTCTGTAAGCTACTTTCGATTTAATTTGTGTTTTAGAGCTTATAAACTCTGACATACCAGAGCTAAGTCAT
Organism: Tropilaelaps mercedesae; assembly: GCA_002081605.1. Lineage (NCBI taxonomy): Eukaryota > Metazoa > Arthropoda > Arachnida > Mesostigmata > Laelapidae > Tropilaelaps > Tropilaelaps mercedesae. Next base: position 11,444 of record MNPL01000596.1, read on the forward strand.
TTTTTACTCTTGTGCCTCATATTTATCAACCTTTACGTTATAACCTACGTTACTCTGTCACGAAGAGCAAATTTTTACGTATCTTTAAAGGCCAGAATCAATTAATGTAAAATGTGCCAGGCATCAGTTTCGTATTGATAGACAAAGGTTAACATACAAATCATTTTGATATTCAGGTCGCCTCGGCGACACTAGAGTGGTTGTAATTAAGCGTAAAAAATGCAGAAAAATTTAAGGCTGAAGGTAACAACATTGAATTCCTCGCTATATGTAAGTAATGTGCTTACATACTTCATCCTTTGTAAAACATTAAAAATATGTAATTACAACGTCTATAAGGTTTCGTGTAATTTAATGCGTTTTCCTCCAGTCTAAAGTACAAGGATGAGGATGGTGATCTTGTGACTATTGTCGATAACTGCGATGTTGCTCAGGCCATCCAATGTTCGAGAGTTCTGCGTCTTCGCGTACTTGTGCAGAGTAAGGCCTGACTGATAGAATTATCATTATTGGTACAAACACATTAAAGTTCACAGCTGTAGTGTGACGTCGTTTGTCGCACGCAAAATGCCTTTAACAGCAAAAAATATATAAAATCTAAGCATTTTGTATGCCCTACTGGGCATACATCGTTAAATTTAGCAGGTGAGAAAGCCGCTTGCTTTAAATTTTTAGCAAGAATGGTAGCGGTAAGGAACTTCATTGATATAATTATTGCACTTTCAGACGAAAAAGTCAACTCAGTAAATGACCTGCGGGCGGAGCTAATGGATGTCCGCAGTAAAGTTGACCATCTGATTGAAAAGACATATTCACTCAACCTGAGCGGTGGAGACAACATTGATAAAGGATCGATAGCGTCAGCAGTGAAAGGTTAAATACACAAACGCATAATATTACGCCACCTGCTCTTGCCAACATGTTTTCACTGTGAGAGGGGAAAAGCGCTTTCCATTTTTGTCCTTCCTTGAGATGAAGGAAAATAACGATGTTACAGGATAGTAAGTGTAGTCGTGTTTTTTAATGAAAGTAAGGCACTAGCGAAATTAGTTGAATAGACTGGTCTTTGAAGGTCGGAATAAACGGTTATATATAGTAAGTAAATATTTCGATCTATTTGGCGGCAAAAAAACCGCTATATTTTTTTTCGGGCGCATAGCACAGCACTTTCTGATTCTTTATTTGCTTGTGTCAATAATTTGCCTAGAAGAATTGGAGTGAACCTCTAAACTCAACGAATTATGTCGGCTCCCGGATTCTAATGTCCTTACACGAGCTATTCCATCCCTTTGTTCGTCACGAAAAAGCGCGAGAAATTGATGGATAACTGATTTATTGCTTTATTTTGACAATTTCTGTGGGGGTTTATTAACTATGTTGAGGTACTAGCAAAACAATATATATTTTTTTATCTAAATAGTCCAGAATTTTTGTACTATTATCCTCATGTCGAACGCACATAACTATTGATCACGATCGCTGTGACATATTTATATTCATTTTTTGAACTTTCAGTAAATGGAGATTTGAGCTTATCATCACCGCCAGGGAATTTGAATGAATGTCTACGACTGATAAAGAAGGATCAACGAGTTCTTTCACCTACACAAGGGTCTTTGGTGCAAAACACTTGTTCTCCAGGGCCTGTCAGTGATTCTATTTCACGATCAAGCTCTACTCATCAGCAGACAGCGCCCACTACGTCGGGACCATTTCAACCAGTCGTTAGTCAAGCTTCGAAGGTGAGACAATTTCTATAGCTGAGCCAAATTAGAATCGACTGCAATTTAGTAGCACGTAAGTCGCATTTTATCCTACTTAACCGAAGAAAGCAAAGCCTGCTAAGCAAAATTACTAGCGGGGCCGATCTTATTCATAGTTCTCACAACAGTTTTGTTCATTCTCTATGTGTAATGCATGGAATTCTAGATGAGCCCGTCCCCAGCGGGGCGCAGTGCCACCCCGCAGTCACAGACAGGTTCTCAGATTGGTGAGTCTACTGTTCACCATCAGCAACAGCACTTGAACAGTCAGCAAAACTCCGTGGCACCTGCACAGCTCTTTAACCCTCAACATGCTCCGGGTCCAAATCATCAACAGACTCAATCCCCACATGCGCCCAACCAACCAACATCCCAGCCTCCAATTGCCCACCCACCACATTCGGTGGCGCCCAACCAAGGTATATTGCATAGTTAAATGATAACTAGAACTGTCAAGACTCGTACGAACGAAGTGAAAATAGACACGCTTCTAAAGACTGGGTGGAGACCATGTTTGTTTTCTGAGATTAGAGTACCTTCTCAAACAGTTCTTTTGCTTTCAGGTGTCGCGTCGTTGTTCCAGTCTACAGGTGGTAACGCGTCACCTGCTCCGATGCGTATGGCCCAAGTTGCTCCTCAAGGATATCCTTCCGTTCCACCCACATCTGTTGCCCAACCTTCTGTGTCCTCTCCTTACGCCCAACAACAACAGCAGCCAGTGCAACAGCAACAACAGCAATCTCCAGTGGCCGCACAGCAACACCAACATCAGGGCCAACATCCATCCCAATCTAATCCGTAAGTTAAGGATAGAACAAACACAAGGAATGGTTTGTTTCAGCGGGCCCATATAAACGGAGAGCTGTATGTAGTGAATTGTCCTATGTTGTTCACCAGTTGTCCTATTGAGACACGTAATCCTGCCATACTGAATAACTATTGGATAAGAAAAGTGTATAATTAAACTTTTTAGACACTCCGCCAGTTTCATTATCAACTTTATTATCGTGTGAATGTTTTAGAATGCTAACACAGTTAGGTCAGTCAGGACCTCAGCCCAATATTTTCATGGGAGCGCCTGCACATCCAGCTCAACCGGCAAACCCTGTAGCATACATGGGAGCGCCTGGCCACTCGTCTCAAACTGGAGCCCCGGTGGGCTATCTTCAACAGCCTCTCCAGCAGCAACCTGGTAGCCTTCTGGCACAGCCGAGTCAAGGCCCTCCAACGAATCCACCTCAAACAATAACGCCCGCAGATGTCCCTCAGCCAACACAACAGAATCAACCATCCCAGCAAAACCAACAGCAGGCACAGGTGAGTTTCTCCAGAAACTGTGTAATCGTCAAAGATAATTAAAAAGAGACAAGCAGAAATCAATAGAGACCAATTAGTTGATACCGTGGCTTACTAAACTTTTACACTTAACAAATATCGGACCTTTCAAAATTAAGCGTAACCGTGACCCATGGGCGCCCGCTTTTGGTAAAAAAGTTGAAAAGAAAGATCGCAGTTTGGTCAAAATAGGAGCGCTGTACACGTGTGGTAGAGAAAAAACAATTTTTCCATCGACCATTTATTTCAGGCTCCCCCTGTGGCTGGTCCCCCAACCTCAATGCCTCCGCAATTCAGTGGCGTGTCTGCTGGAGGCAACCCGTTCGCACGCGGAGTTAATCAGTACGCTCGTTATGCTCCTATGCCTTCACCAGGTGGTAACGCTTATTAGGACCAATTTCAACAACTAACGGTGCCCAAATCGGTCGCGTGGCATACGTTATAAAAACACAAAATAGTCGCGAGGCGGCAAGAGCTGAAAGAATCGGCCGATATGCATGGAATAATTCGTTGATTGATACTCCGTATTGAAATCCTTTTTTAAATTGATACATTAGTCTTCTATAAGAGAATGTCGGCAGCGGCAAAGTAAACTTGGACAAATGTAAGCTAATGGTGATATAGTGCTATATGTATTTACAGAATGTGTGCAGCTTCAATAGAAACAAATCGACATCTTTGTAAGCCGCACTCAACCAGCGGTCGTTTTGAGTACATTCACCTTCCTTGGGATCCACTACGATGAGTACATGGTATTGCATCCTTGAGGTGCCTAGAAAGTAACTCGTGTTAATCAACGTGTGCGCAAAACAAGAGAGGATAAACTTTGACATGGATCGGTTCTAAAGATAGCAGGAATAGACAAAGCAAAAATGAAACAAAAGCCGTTCGTAACAGTAATGAGGTCAGCTCATCATAGGGAAATTTTGTAAAATATTTATGATCCACGTTGTAACATCTCTGACCGCTGATTGATGAAAACAGGATAATTTTCTAAGGCTACACATTCAACTTTTTTAGTAACTGAGTAGCTTTGGCCAAATTTCGAGTTGGCAATTTGGCAAGAGACAGCGTCCACACTGGAAAACAGTTCTTTGCAGTGTACATGCATGTTGAAAGTTTATAGGATACCGAAAAGCACAAGTAAATTATTCGCAAAATATCGTCTGCGATGTTTGGGTATATTAAGCTGTTAGATGCCCTTTTTTTATACAATAGAGGGAGCGGGTTTTGCTGGTATTACATGGGGCAAGCAATCAATCCAGATGTTTAACAAACAGCATTTTCAGAATGTGTTTGGACAGGTTGTCAACGCCGTCTTAACGTTGTAAGAAGGTTTGAATGAAATATATTGCAAAGAAATAGTGTTGTTTGACATTCAATTTCATATAATGTAATAATGTACTGGAACTGGCGTGTTGAGCGAACTTTAAGGTTAAAGAGGTTGTAACGTGTATTAGTTCTATTATTACAACTGAGAATGAGAAAAGACACCTTATTTGAAACAAAAATTTTATTTGATTACCTGATGATCCAATAAGAATAGTGAGTACACGATTGACATTTAACAAAAATATAAAACAGAACAAGTCGACACAGCGTAAATAAAATTGAGATAATAAGTCAACGTTTATCATTTGTAATCTTAGGTATTTGCATTATGTAAAGAGTTTACCGTTGTAGGTAGGTATTGATGCCATTAGGTCAAGGTTTAAAGAATCTTATAATAGTTTGATATTATAGGTGACACTAGGCGAAAATAGGCGACACTTTACGTTAAATAGTGTGTTTTTCGTTTCGCGTGACATGAAAGCCACGATTAGTGCCTTTGCTGACGGGAGGTCTCTATTTGAAGATTATGAAGATTTACTAAGTTTCAATTGTCGGAACATTCTTATTTATGATATCTTCAGACGAAGAGACGATTTATGTGTTTATTTAGACAAAAAAGCGTTCATTTTCGGTGTATAACCACAACGATGAGACTTAATAATTGCATGGCTTTAACGGCTTTGTACTCTTGATCAAAAGGATTCGGCGACAATGTTTTACTGCTACTTGAACCAGCTGTTGATTAACCCTTCTGCGAAGGGCCAGCGAACCAGCTGCGAGGCAGCCATTCAAAATTTTGGACAATGAACATATGGGTTTATTATGGATGCTTTTAATAAAATTTTCATGGAAAGTTATTGAAAAAGATATGAAATGAAATAATTTGAAGGTTCCGCTGCAGGACCATCCATAACGGTGCCTAAGATTTATTGTTAATAGTGATTTAAAATTAACGTGAAGAGCTTGAAAGGCGTAGGCATATATTTTTAACAAGAACAGGATCGACGTAGTACATTGCTAATATATATTCTTACACAAAGATACATTATTACATCTAAGGAAAAAAGCTTGTTTTATATCTATAAACTAGCATCGAAAGAGGGCTGTGAAATGTTTCTAGTCATACTGGAAACTTAGATCGTTCGCCATTTACGTGCACCTATCGTTCCTTTGCTTTTACGTGCTCCTTTGATATTAAGAATGACTTACATAACTAGACATTTTTGAAGAAAAACATTCACAAAGGTAGGAAACAAAGTTTCTAATCTAGTTTTGAGCTGCAGTGGAATATTAAGTAAAGCTGTGCACCCTATGAAATGTTTATGTAAATATGCTATAATAAATTATAATAGATCAAGCGTCTGTTCCGTCCATACCGGTGAGTTGCGACACCTGTACATGACAGCAACAGGACCGTTAATTCGAAGCGCAATCTTCACACGTAATCTCTTTTTACTTTCTTTCACACAAATGGTGACTAGACAGACTATTTTCAATACCTTGTGGAACAACTGACTTCTTTTGTTGTAATTAAATTTAATTGAGCTTCTTCTAAACAAAAAGGCAACATCGAAAGATGGCCTTTCTAAAATAGATAATAAAAAATCTTAGCAACAGGATATCTCTTTGAGAACGATAGAATGCATTTAATGCAAGAAAGCTAGGCTGCTTAATGGACATGCGCAAGAAATCTTTGATGAACATAAATGAAATAATTGACAACTGACGGAAATACCAATACTTGTCTTTAACATATAACCAACAGCAGGGTTTAATGTCAAAAAAAGCGTGGAAATATTTACCTCAAAAAAAGTAAATATCGAAAGCTAGATACGATACTATAAATTCACGCTTCAGCGGTGTTAGAGAGGTTAACTTCGACCTGTACATTATTACCCTTCGTCACACAACAAACATGAGAACAAACTTCGTAGGCTGTCAAATGACATGAGATTGTTTATCCTCCTGCGGAGCACTGCTTGAGATAATTTTGAAAACTTTTCATTATTACTGACGTGAAAAGAGCTTATTTTGTTTTCATTGCGACAATCGTTCACTCAACCGCGCCCTCAGGTTTCCACAGCAACCCACTGAGACAAAACATAAAACTCCTATCGAATACTGAACAGCGTAAAATCGCTGTTCTCTGCCCAATCAGTTCGGCAAAGGCAACAAATATCAGGTATAAAATAAAAATTCAGAATTAACTTATCACCCATTCTAGTAACAATAAAGCAAAGAGTTCAATATTTCATCGGGAAACTTGCGCCTTCTGTAAAAATTAATCGAAATTGAGTTGCGGTGAAATACCCAACGATATTATGATATTTGGAACATAAGGCAGGTAAATTCCTGAAGGCAACAAATACGTCAACTGGACAAATATAGTGGCATATAATTTCTGATAGCCCGCATGAATTGATATGAATATGGCCGAACGAGCATGCTGAGAGCCTATTGCCGACACCATTATTTCAGTTGGACTCATACTAAAATAAAATCTCAATATTTCACGTCAAAAATCACTAAGTGGTGTAAGGAATGGGGAAAAAAGATACATGACTAAATGTGGCGCAGAAAAGTCTGTTACTAAGAATAAAACTACACATCTTGTTTGTGCCAATTTTGGTGCAAGATATGTTAGCATTCAGTGTAATTAAAGTTGACAATAAGGGTAATGTTGTTACTATGTACCGCCCGTCATATATACCCGAGTGAGGTAAAGTAATCGTGTTCCATAGCTGAAGTTTAGTTTAGCCAAAACCACCAGAAACCGGGTGGAGAAAGCAGTCCAGGGGCCCTTTTTACTCCAATACAAGCACTGAGATTTGCGGTTCTTTGATAACTCCGGAGAAACAAAAATAACCCCCTTTCTGTCATACTCTTAATGCATGCTGAGGAAGGCTGCTTACAGTTGTGGAGCATAGGTATGGCGTATTTACTCTTTCCTACATATCGTCTAACTCTTTTACTTCGGTGTAGTTAATGAATGTGAGTCTTTAAGTCAAACCTGCAAATGCTTATACATTTCATGAAATAAACGAAACAGTGCCGTCGGCCCAGCACTGTCACGGTCCCAGAACCATTTTTCGGCTGCTTTCCGTTTGCTTCTGTCACTGCTGCCGATACGGCTCTAGCGTTTGACGGCGCTTCAGTATCGGCGGCTTAATGCCGCGGCAGGCGTCAGTTTGACTCTGTAGAGTGACTGTTTTAGGGCCATTGGTCCAGGGTGCCTTGATGCTCAGGATTCGATATTACCTCAGACATCCTAGTGACAACTTTACACGCACCGATAACCTTACAATGTGGGTGATTTTCAAATGCGGACTACTCCAAACGCTACGAAATTTGATTGGTTAAGGGGCTTTCAGTGAAAATATGGCTGTTGTAGTTCGTTGTGAAAGTCATCTTTGTTAATGCAAATATTTTACCAATTAAAGGGATTTCGGCTAACGTTTAAAACAACAGTACTGGTTCAGTCTCAAGTAGTACTTTGTATAGGTCTCATACCATTATGTCGATTTTAAGCGTTTTTGCTGAATATGTGTGTATACGTAGTAAAGTGCTATCACATAAGGTGACGGCTGTGTGTCTTATGATGACTGCTCCTGGTACGAAAAAGAGCGTTGCACCTAAAATTCATCATTTTCAGTATCGAAGTGTTCTGACAGGACAGACATGAAGTTTGCAGTGTTTTTTTCGACAGGTACACTGTCGTGGTACGCTCGAGAGCACGATTCGCTTCAGGATCATTCTATCTTTTACAGTCTATTTATATTCAGCTTTCAGTTTAGTTTGACGTCAAACATGTGACTGCGGACATTTTGAGGCATATCAACTAGTTCAGCTGGAACAGAAATCCAGCAGGGCAGCAGCACGCTAGAATGATGCAAAACATAATGGTGGCCATCCTGGCCGTCCTAGAACTAGGTAAGGAAGCCTGCAGAAGTGAGGTGATCGCGCTGGAGGCTGTTTTTGATTGAATATGAAAATTCATTGAACCTACATAAAACAAAAGTTCAGTAAAAAACAAATCTATAATGCTCATCGACGTAAGACAGCGTTGACGGTGGAAATTTTCTGGGAAGTCTCTTGTAACATTCTGCACTAATATTTAATTAAAACAACATGTGTATTAGAATGTATTTTTTGTAATTTGTATTATAATCATAATGTCCTGTAATGCGTATTGGACATTAAACACAACTTTCTTAGTGCGATTTAACTTTTATTGTAATAAAGTGTTACACCAGGGGTGAAATGACCTTATATTCGGCATTACCAGATAGTGTATCATTCGTGTTACACGAATTCAATTAAGTCTATTGACTGGCGGCGTTTGCATTAACAATATTGTCATTTTTCGTAGCACTGTGCCAACAAAACCCAACGATCTCATATATTTCCAAGGAACGCGTGGTTAATATTGGCGATACGACGGAGCTCGAGTGCTCGGTACAATATGCTCAAAGCTACCCTGTTCTCTGGGTCCGCATTGATCCTCGACATCCTGAGAGTCCCACAATAATATCCACAGGTTTGTATACAGACTCGGCGAAATCGAAACAGCACATGCGGTCTCGCCATTTTTTCCTGAGTATTTCAAAACTGACAGATTATGTTTGTGAAGAAATGAATACTTCAGCCTTCGAAGAAAATACAGTTATTGTCCTGTATCCTCTCTCATTGTATTACTTTGTTCAACAATTCGTTGGAACTCTGCGTTTGGAAGGCGTCTGTTTTAAGTAAGCTGGCTATCTGACTACACTAATACATTAATTCAGGCGGCTCGATCATCGTTCCGGAACTGCGATTTAGCATCCGTCACGACGACGTAACATCGACATACACACTTCAGATTTCCAAGATTCAAGAAACTGATACAGGACTCTATCAGTGTCAAGTAAGAATACAAGGCCGTCGGTAGGCTTTGCTTACTATTCGGAGTTCATTACTTCAATATGAGCATGCTGGGAAACTTGTGGCTTGAGACGAAAAAACAGATGTAATTTATATGATGATTAACTTGAATGTTTATTTGTGTCGGCTTTTTCTAGGTGGCTACCTCAGCCATTCACAAAATTACAGCGGATGTTTGGTTACATGTCCGTATTCCACCGATCATTTCGGATAACTCGACGCGGTCCATTATCACGTCGACTGGTTGGTAACTCACAAGTTCCTTTTACATACTCGTAGAATTTTATAGAATACTGAACAATTTTATGATTATCTGTTGCGCGCTAGTTCTTGTCAATAGCCGGGGTTTTCTACTCTGAGCTAATATCAAATTGCTTGGGTGCTTTCGGACTATTTTTCTAGCCTTAAGTTATAAATCCGTTCATTCAATATGTGTTATGGTCAAATTCATGATTTTTTCGTCAGGTACCAACGCTACTCTTGAATGTTATGCTGACGGATTCCCGCCTCCACGAATTACGTGGAGACGCGAAAACAACGATTTGCTCCCCACCGGCGGCGCCATCTATCGTGGCAATGTGCTTTCGATATTTAGAGTTACTAAGGTAAATCAACTAGACGATCGAAAGAGACTCCCTACTACAAAGGGTGGTATCCTTGTATTAATAATAACTCGCTAAAAATTGGAATCTTTGGTCGTATAATGCAAAAAACGAAAAGTACAGACACCTTCGATAAGATTCTTTCAACTTTTTTCGTATTTTTTAACTTCAGTTGGAAAAACATTTCCAGATAATGTACATGTTCTAGCCAGAATACGTGATAGATTTTGATACTTCAATTTTATTCTTATTTATTTTGTTTTTTGTTAACACATATTCGTAATGATACTCATGAACAGGATGACCGAGGCACTTACTACTGCATTGCTGACAATCGTGTTGGTAAAGGAGCTCGAAGAAACGTCGGAGTTGAGGTGGAATTCCCGCCAGTGGTCACAGCCGATCGTGGCAGGTAAGAGAGACAGGTCGAGCTCGGTGGCTTAATGCATTCGCATGCGCCGTTCGACCGTAAGGTGCACGTAGGTGCAAACTTATGTTTATCGAGTCCGTCTTACGAAGTAATGCAAAAAGCGCCGCCGTAAACGTAAAATATTGGCTGATATGGTCAGCCTTAAAAACAAAATTAAAGTAAGAGGCATAACCATTGATGTCAATCTGAGTCGCAGAGTTAACACCCTCTGTTATTAAAATAATGTTATTATTTTTTTATTTGTTGTATTAGATAAATATGGGAATGTGAGGAACAGTGTACTGATCTAGTTATGCAAGTTTTAGCTCATCTCAGTATATTTGCAAGTTGGACACGGCTTTCTGAAAGGGAGTAATCTCAAATTCTGTTATCATTTTAAATACCTTGGATTTTTCAGATATGGTCAGGCTTTGCAGTATCCTATGGATTTGATGTGCCACGTGGAAGCGTTTCCGTCGCCGTCGATTCAGTGGTGGAAGGATGGATATCAGGTAAACACCTGCAGTGACGAAAGCTACTTTTAGCCAACTGCCTTACCTAAAAAAGGATTAGTATTAGCTAAGCAAAGATTAATGCTATGTCTAATTTACATTAATGAATATAAGAAATACTTTAAATATCTACATATAGCTAAACACTAAACATAAACTCCATATTGATTATTGATATAGAAGAGAGCTGGCTTTCCTAGAGAACGAAAAGATCCTAAGAAAGTGCTGAAATGCTGCTTCCAATATTTTGGTGAATCATCATTAAACCTCTTCCGTATATTACATAAAGTACATACATATATATAATGAACGGTTATTTAAAGATAGTTAGATACTAAGCGTGCGCTTTAATGCATTCTTGGTGCATTTGCTCTTCTGCGTGGTCAACAGTTGTCTGACAACCAACACTACAAAATTTCGATTTTCGCTACGGCCGACGAGTTCACCGACTCCGTCTTGCGAATTATCGCTATAGAGAAGAAACAATACGGCAATTATACATGCAGGTGCGTTTGTTGCAATAATGTACATGTATAACCTTGTCCATAGTTCCGCTGTTGCATTTTCTGCCATTTAGACCTGAAGCAATTACGACTGTAAAGGGCGAAGTGGCTGATATGCCTGTAGCGGCTATTGACAGGCGTGAATGAACTGATGGAAGTCAAATGCTCGCAAAATAGCTCACCGGTTTTGAATTCACTGCTAAATGATGTGGCGGTTTTTCGTCACTGAATTAACACTTGTCCACTTTTTGTTGCATTACAGGGCGATTAACAAACTTGGTTCTTCTGAAGTAAATATTAACTTGTTTGGTAAGCAGAAATTTTCATTATATTCACATTTCACTGTTTTGTACACGCTAACGAAAATAATGATTTTAGTAGCGTGTTTTACACGTGGTCTTTAATATAACTATATTTTCTAGGGATTTGTTTATGTGATTTAGCTTGCTGAAAGAACATCTCTTTTCCCTTTTATCGTACACATGCCTCATGTTCGATAAATTCTGCTTGCTTTTCCACAGTTTTTACTTCATTTCATTTTATCCTCTCACTTACCATGCCTATTTACTTATCCGTACAACGTCATAATTTGTGAAAATTGTACTCTGTTTATCGCAAGTGAAATCTAAATCTGCTTCTTCCGTTTTCGTTTTATATAGAGGCCGTAAACGTCATTTGTCCTCCTGCCTGCAATATGGATTTGCGATCAGGACGCTAGCTTATGTCTCTCCTTCAGTGTATACTTTAGCTCAGACTTAGGTTGGGGAAATGGTAAATGCGTAGCTAAGCCGACATGATGGATTTGAATGTCAGTGACGTTCTTTGATTCACATGTTTTACTTAAATATTTTGTTAGTAGTTCGCGTCGAATATAAACGATTGAGATTGAAAGCAATATTTGCTTGGGTTTGGTAGATGCTGATTTATGACCCAATCGCGTGTTGGTCTGTAGCCGTTAGTACTGCAAAGATTAACATAAGCGGCTTGATGTGGTGGCTGGGCTTGTCAAAAGGTCCTCGCTTAACAAATAGTCAAATGTTTATACATTAGGATCCAAAATACACTATACAACGTATCCGTCGTACCGAGTTAACGAACAAAAGCATCTTAAATATCACAAGAACAATAACAACACAAATTCAAATTCCTGTGAACCTAGTGAACAGCTTTCGGGTGACACAAGTGTTAAAATAAAGTATTAGAACTTGCGGCAGTAAATGGGTCGTAGGTTATAAATGAGCCAATCTTTACTAATGTTCAACCATTGGAACATAAATTCAGTAACCGTCACATTTAGCTAACTGATGAGGTTAGTTATGAGCCATAACAGACTAAGTGGTAATGTCTTTTAACAAGAGTTTACGATATTAAAGCATCGTTAACTTAATCCTCTACCTTTTTCAGAAACTGTGAACGTTGTATGCCCGCCTGCTTGCGACGCGCAGTATCTGACGGGAAGCTCGATCAGAACATCACCTTCTCCTGCTATTTCGTTTATTTTGGTAGTGGGATCCATATGGCAACTTCTTCGATTACAGGCTTGGTTATTAGGAATTTAATTGCCTTCTTCTTGTTGCCAATTACCTATTGATTGATGACATCGTAAGCAATGTATGACTACCGCGCACTCTTGTGTGATAAAGACACGTCTGAAGCGGTGTTATTTGTCAGTATCTATATTGTATGCACGATCGTACCCATAAACTATAAATACAAGTGACAACATTAATTTAGAAATATACGATAAATACATATTCAGTGTATTATATTTTATATGTGAATGTTTGTACCTCATTTCGTATATGAGCGAATAGGAGACAATTGATAATAAAGTTGTTGAATGGTGTATGCTGGTGTTTAGCCAGAGAAACCCAGAAGACTAAAGAAGCTATGCGAAAATGTAGTTTGTGCTTACGAACGCAGTCTGTTTATGGGCTGTATGCAATAACTGCCTGAAATCAAGAGATACATTTACCTCGTCTATGGACCATGCAAGCCTTGATGCGGCATCAAATTAATTTTGTTACTGACCTGTCCCACAGCTTACCTAAATGTAACTATGCGCTCCATTTCGAACGAAGTGTTTTGGCCCTTGGCATTTTGTGCTGGTGTCAACCCTGGCACTAGCACAAAATATTGCGAATCAGCCATGACTTAGGTCTGCATCATTCACGTCTTGATGGTTCCATTCTATGTAACAAAAATGCCTACCTATTCCGGGAAAATTGGTAAATACTTGCGCAGGTTTCGCCCCGCGACTTTAGATACATGCGCGACTGGACAGATCTGTTTTCAGTGTCCATCTTTAAGCCGTTTTCTGGTATAGAACTTTGCTGTCGAGCCTACGGGCTATGAATAGTCAAGAGCTATTACAACAAATGTGCGAAATTAAGTAGAATTGGCTGGCAGGATGAGAGCTAGCCTGTTCAAAAGGAAGAAGCTCCTGCAGAACAGCACGTGGCATACGGTTATGTAAAGCCTAAAAATCTTAGGAAACAATGAACTCGATCATTTGAGGGGTTACACTGCGAACACAGGCCGGGTAATCGTATAAACCGATCTGATAGTTCTTCCTCTCTTTCAGCCTGTAGATCTATCCAGGCTGTGCAGATCAAGTGCGACGTGAGTTTTAGGGTCGTGGATACGCTTGTAAATTCGGCACTATCCATCGTATAGAACGTTGTGAAGCATCGTGCGCATAAGCATTTCTCTGAAATTAATTCACTTCCGTTGTTTTAACGACCTGTTCAAGATCAGTTCTGTACAAAATTTGCATTAGTTAGTTCTGTACAAAGCACATGAAAATTTTGTCTCTCAAGCTTATGCCTCAGTATTATTTCAAACATAGTCATTTTCAGAAGCTAAACATTTTAATGGCTTAGAAAACTTGAATTTTCAAAAAAATACGAAAGTAAGACTAAAAATTCTCATAAAATTTCTGGAATCTGAAACAAATTCTTTAGCAAAATATTCACATAGTAGCCTTCTTTACAATATTTAAAAATATGGGAAAAAGACTAAGTGGGTGGTGTCTTTGGTCTTTTAATCCTGGTAAATTTAAGTACCCTCGTAAAATCAAGTAGCCCCATTCTTTGGTACTAATATTATTAACCCTATTGAATACTTCATGTTTTGCAAGGTGACCGAGATTAATTTTGACATTTATAAAAAGGTAAATGGCTGCTAAATTACTGAAAGGGTTTACGATGCCTATTATAACCTTAGCTGCATGACCCATCTGATTTAGTGGTATAAACCCGGGTTCCTTGGTATAATATGTATTAAGTGTAAAAAACTTTCGCGCGCATCTAGGTGTTTTAGCTTTACAGGTCATATGGGCTATTTAGTTTAACGTTTTAAGTGTCGGCTAAAGGCCCTATCAGTTAAGAAAAAGTTCGGGTGATCTTGGAGCCTCAAGTTAGTTTGCTACGTTTTGTTAAATGGGAGCCTCAGCATTGACATGGCCGTTTCCGTAATTTCTACTGTAAATTCAATTAACCACTTCTTAAGGATCAACAGAATCATATGGTCCGAAGAATTAACTCTGTTTGTCCTTAGTTGTTTTCTTTCCTATTTTCGAGAGTCATAATCACCGACACTTTCTTTGAATCCTGAGTCGCGTACTTGACCCTTGTGGTTGTTCCCCAGTGAGCGTGCAGTGTATTACAAACAGCCCATTGTCACAAGCGCATGCATGAAACTTTCGTTCAATTCTTCGTTGCAGTACACTGTAGAAGAAGTGAAATCGTGTAGGGTCTTACACGGTATACTAGTGGACTTCATCGGGCTGCTATTTATTTTTGTTGCTCGCTCCATAATCAGACGTCGTATGCTACATCGCCACATAGCCTGCCCTTTCTCTCGTGTAGGCCGCTATTTATTTATATTGCTCGCTCCATAATCAGACTTTATGTACTACATCGCCAGATAGCCTGCCCTTTCTCTCGTGTAGCGCCACTCCTATCTCAAAGGGGTGCGGTAGCCGGGGTAACAAGGAATTGGGATGCGGCGTCGAGCAGAACCCATCAACTATCCTGGTCGCTGGCCAAGTCGATCAAGTCCGTCTCGACAAAACGAAACGAGGACATCGCAAACGTTGGTCTAAGAGAGGTTTCCACTGCCTAAGATGGTCACTACAGTTTCGAGGACGGCGATTTCCACTTATGTATAGTACACTCTGCCACTCGCATCAAGTAATGACAGCGTAGGCTGTGGGGCTGAGCCATTATACAACAAACCCTGAAAACAATAAAGCCTTGCCCAGTAAAAGTTTTTGTTCGCATTTGTTATGTCTTCCTGTTATTTCGAACATACAAGGGCCGATTTACGGCCTTCACGGTTACATCCACTTCTCAATCAGCTTAAGGCCACAACGTGTAGCCATGACCTGGATCCTGCGCTCATAGCAACCTTCAGCTCTGTCTGTTTGGACAATTACGGCGACCTTAGTGGTTCAGGGATTTCACCACGGCCTTGTCTGCGACCATGGCCGTCAGAGTCTTATTTTGTAACTGGATTTCGATTATATGATACAACGTCAAAGCTGCAAAGGCAACATCTAAGGACAAGCAGATTTGAAATACTTGTTGAAATCGTGACATACTGCATCGTTTTCGAAGTAGGTAATTATTTTACAAAAACTGAAACGAATATGAAGCTTACTATTATTAGCGCCAGTTAATGTGGAACGTCTGCCTTCTGAAAAATTAATCAGTGTGTTAGGATAGCTCTCTGAAACAAACTTTATTTCTAAATAAAAACAGTTATGTATCAGGCCTTTCGTATACCCCCTTCCATAGGCTTACTGATTTTTGCAGCCGTCTTGGCGCCTGCAGCACTTATACAAAGATAGCTTGAATAAATTCTGACTGTAACAAACCTTGTCTTTGACGCCAGCAAAGTTGGCTCCTGGCCAAAGCGGCCAGGACTAGCCTAGCACAGCATGTGTGGCGAATAAGCATGGCCCCTTATGGTGTGAGTGACCAAAAACTCCCGCTTCATTGAAACGGGTTATTCGTAGACATTCGCTTGCTAGAGAGCAAGCTTACTCAGTTATTGGGGGACAGATAAGGTGACTCCATCGCCTAAGGTCGCATGTCATTTAAGATCTTTATTACCAAAAGGTTTAAACACCGACAAGCCTCATTTGGAGAAGTCGCTAGCTAGGCATCACAAAAGATTAGAAGTAGATGGAACTTCTGATCAAAGCGATTTCACAGTTTTGGGTGGGAAGCATCTTTCACAAAACTGTTCAGTTTACACTATATTTATAGAATACTTCGCAAAGTTATTGTTTTTATGCTTGCAAATTTATTTTGTGAATGGCAAGCCAATTTAGACTGCGACCCAGTGTATTAAGTTTGTATTGGAATCCCTTGTGATACTTTGCCCAAGCAAATGCTTAATATCGTATTTGCTCATAAACAGTATTCTGAAGCTTTCTGCAATGGCTAAGTTTGCTTTTTATTTATCAATGAATAGTTAAATAATACAGTAAATAATTTAAATATGCCCGTTAACCGCTTCAAGCTTCACTTCGTTGCAAGAAAGGACAATAAAATTCCCTGCAAAAGGAACAGAAGAAGCGCTAAATTTCTTCCTGTACCTGACGTTTTCTGTTTCACCATGGTACTTTAGGACTTTCTGAGCTACGAGGGCAGTACACTATAGCTGTGCTTATTATTATAGCATCTCTCCTCGTTCGCTTACTGAAGGACCCTTGAGGTCAGCTAAAAGCAAAACTGATTGGCTAACAATGTATCATACTGCCTTCGAATTTTTCAACTTCACAAGGTCAACGTTTTTACATAGATACCGTGCACCTTAGTTCTTATCAGAGCCCACAGAATGAGTTTAATCAAAATAATAATTTCATTTTACCTGCGATTTTCTCCCACGGCTGCCCTTTCGCATCATCAATATGCTGACTGATTTCTTACTGCTGAGAATTCATAATGTCGCGTTTCGTATCAACCTGCAGATAAAAATGATTTTTATTGAGGGTTCACAGGCACAGTGAACTTGTATAAAATGAATGATTCACCTATTGATTCCCTTAAAGGACCTGAAGCACGTAATGACAGTAAAACGCGTTTGCCAAAGATGAGTAATATCAAATTTCGGCTTCTATTAACAGATCAAAATCATATATATGACTAGCTTAGATATGATTGGGTCCGCCAATACCTCAGCACAAGACAGCGTTTGTTCTAGTCACACTTGCGTACTAATACATAAGGAGTATTTCTAAATACGTAACGATAAATAAATAAATTACGAATTTTTACTCAACACGGGCAATACAGAGGCAAATGTACAGGAAAAGTGGAAGAATGAACAGAAATAGAGCTCATACAGGGGAGAAAAATATTCGCTCTCAATGGTAATATCAACAAAACGACCTTATGGGATTGATATAGAAAATTACCGATTTGTTCATAGGTACAAAAGAAATGCCGCAGTATTAAAAAAATGCTCTTGGATAAAAAGCATTATCTTAAATCGGGTGACGGGCAAAAACACAAATTGTGAGGACTATCATCTTATATTAAAAATACTATTTTCTTTAAGAGTCCTGTGACTTTAGGATAGAAATTTTTTTTTAGCTGTTTTTCTGTTTTAGATAAAATCAACTAAATGTTTTTGGCCATAATTTACTACTGTACTTCGTCTACTAGACGAACTGTTGTTAGATTAAAGGTCTTCAGCTATCAATATGCTTAGGGCTTACCTACTTGTCTGATATAAGGGAATAGCGTGTCAGTAGCTTCCGCAAGGAATGTTTTATTCTTCTAAGTCCAAATACAAACGATGGACCGTCCGTGGTTCGTTTGGACGAAAATTGTATTCAGTATAATATTTTTATAACCTAAAACGCGCTTCACGCTTAGAATGCGCTTAGAATTATGCGCTCGTATATCGATCGATTCAATTTGCTTATTTTTAAGAACTCTTCCCGTCATACTTAGTGCTCAACTTAGGTGGTCAAACTGAACAAAAAAGGAGAGCTCGTTGTCGTCGTCTATAAACGGAACGGGCATTTATTATAGCTAGAAAATTAGCACCACAGAAATGACCAGCGTATTTGATGGATGCTTTATATTAACTATACCTTGCTAATCTACTGCGCTAATTTTAGCTTGATCCAAAACACCGTTTAAGTATTTTTATTCACTTGTTCTTTTATTATGTAAACTCTACGGAATGCATGCTGAAAATATGCATTCATACCCACGCAAACACATACACACACAACCCACAAGCACAGACAATGCTGCTGAAATTTCAATTGTACATATGTAATAATAGCGTTGTTTATCACTGTTTTTTCCTCATAATCGCTTGAATTAACATAAATAGGAACAAACGTGTTGTGTGTATCTATAGAATACAGAAATATAATGTATTATCTAGTTTGCCGTAAACTCTTAACCATCATATACGATTTGCATTGGCATATAAGCCATCAAATCGTCAAGCTTGCTGCGCTATGAACTGCTATTAACGTGGCCTGACGAACATAACTTCAAATTTTCAGCCCAAATTCGAAATTTCAAAATTATTTCCTAAATGTATTTGTATTATTGTAGAGGGTTGTGCAAAAATAGTGAAGTAGATAATGTGCGACCTACAGTAGTTATCACGTAAAAACTAAAGTTGGCTAGCCACTTTGGCCGGACTTGCACAAACTCGTGATGGATTTCACCTCTAGCACAAGCATTTCATATTCCTTGAATATCCTACGCGGGAACCTGCTGTTGCTCCCCTAGCTAGGCTTTTCAGTAACATCGAGATAGTAGCAAAAATACGGCAAATCGGAATTACTTAGGGAACGTTCTTCTATACGATGCGATGCGTGTACAATATGTAATAACCTTCTGTCATCGAGTTTTATAAAGTAATGCCGCCGTCCAACTAAACTCGTAAATGAAACGAAGATTTATTCGCTGTGCCGGCTACCGACACACACAACTGTAAGGATGAATTTAATGCAGAGCGTAAAATTGCACGTTTACATAACTAAATGCTGTCCGCAATATTAGACATATAGGACATACGTAATATTAGACATACGTCAAATATTTCATTTCTTCGAAATGCACAGATTTGTCGTCCTGTGGGCTTTGAATGAATTCGTACTCACTATGAGCGGGGGTTTATATCGTAAGTTTATAGACTACCTAATATAATTAGCTAGCGCATTACCATTTTAGGTTTGCAGTGTATACTCGAAACAGGGATTTAATTAATCCTTCTTCACGTTTTAGTCTTGCACGTCATTTTGTAATGGTGGGTACTTCTTCAAAAAAAAGCTGGCAAAGATTACCAAAATTGAAATTCTGGCTAAATGAAGGGTTGGTTACCAAGAGTAGAATCATTTCACATATGCAATTACTTTGAGCATGAATAACTACTGTTTTTTGACAATCCGAAAAGTTGAGCCAAATTATGCCTAAAACGGATGCGATTGTAAACATGAGCAAATGTACCCTTGACTTTGTGTACAATTATCTGCTCAAGCCACCGAGAACGTTGTGTGTATGCGTGTGTGTTGACGTGTGGTTAAATAAAATTAAACCCAATTTCTAAGTCTCATTGAAGGTGCATATATCGATGTTGATATATTTTCTCGTATTTTAATGGCATTTCTCCATACCTTTTTTTATCCTTCCATATATAATGCTATCTTAACGTACGATTGTCAGCAGTGTTATATGATGTTCACTTGGCTTAGCTGCACACAAAATGCACATAAAATATTTAGTATTTGTATTTATGTATAAATAGTATTACACAATACCACAATACATCTTAGCTTACTATTTATATATATTAGATAGCATTCGAACCCGTCCGTATGCATTTTTTTAAATTTGCAATCTGGTTTCTCTAGACTTGTATTAGAGTTGTCATATCAACGAAGATTTTTCTACAACTTTTTATATAATCTTACTTTATTATATTATAATATTTTGTCAGGTTAAACTTCGAACCGGTCACAGTCAACACAATGATGATTAAACATCTCACATTAGTTATACTATGCCAACGTGAATGCATGGCCCATGTTATATGCCTCGACTTCTTCTTTCAGTGGTTTTCCCTCTTTCTAAATTTTGTTGGCGTCTCGTGTTTGGTTTATCTTGAAATTCCTCGTTTCGCCAATGTATCTGCGTCGTAGGTCTTCGGGAGACGGCAAGCGACCGTGTATCACGAAGTCTCCTAGGTAGCTCAGTTTTGGAAGTACTTTTGGATGACCCTGTTTAAGCGATAGCGAAGTATAGAAAGATTGCTAGGCAGATGGCAGCCAATTGGACGCTCATTGTGCCAAGCACGACTCCACCAATCGTGGCACCGTGTTTTTCTACGAAGTCGGCTGTCACCCTGGTGCAACCGTCAGTGAAGTAGCCTCCGTTAAGACTGAAAACGAAAAAACATTATTCCAAATTAAAAACATACATATCGCCGCCATTAAAAACAGCCGTATAATTATATCGGATCCAAGCGTACTCCGCTTGCACCAATAAACGAACAATAAAAAATACAATTATACAAATGGTTACGTCGGTTTCAATATTTTTACTTCGTAGCATTTCATTTGTTCAGTCGTAACTAATATTTTATTATTGCTATAGCCACGTTTATAAACCATTGGTCCGGCGCAAACTGAAGCTGCGCAGAAAGGTGCGGTATCGCGAATATCCTCTTTCTCGACGAGCAAACGATTTCCCTTGGCTCGTTGCTATAATTTTCGTAATATCCATTATTCTTGAAGGCAGCATTAGTGCCTACCATCAAAAATGGCCTTCGCACCTTAGGCAGATAACCATGATAATAAAAACAAGTTTTATAAACAGGATGGCCTTAAGGCCAGATCCATTGTTGACTAATGAAATGCTACGGAATCCACGAGTTGATTTATTTTTGTGTCAATTGAATACAAACAACAAGAGCAATAAATAGATATCTGGGTTGCGTAGCACAACAGCACGTGACTCTAGTATTTAATGACAACGTTCATTTTTAGGTATGTTCTAAATATTTCTTTATAAAGAGTCCATATACTAAAATTTAACTTCTCATATCCCTATTACGATGGTGTACACCGGTAACTCCACCAGTACACTCCATTATAAAAGCGTTTATTGCGCGTATTATTCAATATAAACTGGATTTATCATTTTTTCCGTGTTGCTCTGAAGGGTTCGGGAAAGGCATGAAGCCCATGCGTCGCTGGCAGCTTGCAGCAACTAGTGTGTAGCTCGTAAACTCACTAAAATCCTATTTTCCCCACCCCCTAGGCTCGTGACTGCCTTACCATTATTTCAAAGCGGAGTTATCATCTAGTCACTCTGAAGTATAGCGTCTTAGAATAAGTCGTCTCAAATCCTATTCAACATTCACTATCACCTAATTAGCTTTTGAGGGGCACATTTGTACATCAACACTTTCGATGGTTGTTATTAACCCCGATTCATGAAGTGGCTTGGTCAGCCGACAAAGTTTCGGTCGAGACCAAGAAAACCGATCACGTGGACACCGAATCTACAGCGTTGGATTTCAGCCAGTCTTTTTCCCGCTTACAATACTACGGGTATCTCTACAGTAATAAGTGTTTATTTCAAGCCAATGCTTCCTTAACGTTTCGCTCATCCATCTGCATCGTGTTCATTTGGACATACATTGCGCCACCAAATAACCAACTGTATTTAATATTTTCGGGTCGGGGTTACAGAAAAATCAAATGTTATTTACCCAATATTAAATAAATATAGTGAAGTTCAATGGAATATCCAACACACAGGCTAGATTATGGTATAGTTGGTTGTTGACATACATGGCTGAGCTGGTTAAATATTACGTAAGTGCAGTTTTCTTCCTATCAATCACAACTCCACCTCTTATGTATACATGTCGGTTCCATGAGGTCCAGTTTGTTACGTCCAAGATAGGTTTGCGTGGTAGATCTGTCTGACACATACCAACAACCTATGTATATATATCTCAGCTCGTCTATTTCTCGCAACCAGTATCCAAGTTCTCTCTGTCTCTCTCCCTCTCCCTCCGCGCTCGCTTTCTCTCCGTCTATTAATATATATGTACTATTTTTTAGGGCTGACCATCAGCCACCATTTAACGTCCACAATAGCAGTTTTTGCATTACTTCGTAAGACGAACTTTATATAAACATGAATGTGCACTGGCGGGGATCGAACCCGTGCACCTACGTGTCTCCTCTGGTCGCAATGCGCATACGAACGCATCAAGCCACCGAGCTCTACATATTCGCCGCTTGTTCATGTAAATGTATGTGCAAAGGCGACGTATGTTGTCCTAACTGCTGGTACTAGTCATAAGGTCGTACGTAGCAATTAAAGTTCAAAGCAGGTTCTACATCTACGGAAATGGCTAAGCTCTTGCTGATGCTCTATGAGAAGCTGTGCAGAAGCTTGGGTTTTGAGAGAGGGAGGTATGTAAAACAAAAGGAGCTTAAAACTCATTTTTATAAACTTTGTTTATGATTGGCTTTGACAACAATGCGAACAGCGTCTAACTAGAATATACCATTACGCACGTCAGCGACTCTCTGAAAACTATGGTCTTATACAGTCAAAGAATTGGGAAACGGACCGTATTTTTTTGCGGTATGCTCAGGTACACTGTTATTTGAGTAGATGAGCCAAAAGTCGATGGAGGTCCATTGCTTTTTATGGTGACCGAAAGTTAGGCATACTTCTCTGTGTACAGACAATTCCCGATGACGTTTATCTTGAACTGAATATATTTTGAATATCAATATATTTCGCGGAATATGGATGCCGCAAACGGAAACAGGTATTTAAGCTAGTTAAGGTCAGTGACTGTGCTTCTGCGTTCAGCCAACATTTCTAAACAAATAATTATGAACTGATATGACCACCAAAGAACGGTTGCAACCAACGTGGTTTATCAAGGTTTTATACATAACTCTTGGAGAACTCAATCTACGAAGATTTCGTACATAATGTTTAATAATTTCTAAAATAGACTAGAGTATTTGAGTGAAAATTGCGTGTTTATTCCTCATTTCGTTAAGCGTCGATATAGCTATCTAATTGATGAGGTTACCCATTTTGCCATATCAGATGGATTTTATTTACGAATGATTGCGTGTACGGCCACAGCTGACATAGAAATTTCCCAAGCAGGCAGTGAAATCGTCTCTTACGCATTTTCGCTAATGTTCGGTGCAATAAACTACTACCTAGCATACAATCATACCGACGATTCTGAATTCGTTGTGACTATCAGCTCAACAGGCACATGCTGGGCAATGAGACGATCGATTACAAAGGATTGAAATGTCGGCAGGCTGGAACATTCGTCAGTAGTTTAAATTGGACGTGCTGTATAAATGAATACATTATAGCCGTTCTTTAGCTAACTAAGGTCATCTTACCAACGCTATCGTTCACTTAACTAGAACTCCATGAGGTTCCCTCCTGAACGAGGTCTACGTAAATTGGTTCTTTGAAAATAAGTAGCCCAATGGTTATTACGTTCATCACATTACGGCAGCGAGTTTACTAGTATTTGCAACGGTGTTCTGGATGGCAAGAAGTTAGCATTTGCCGGTTCTATTCCCGTTGGTAACACATACTCTTCGCTGTGCCCTTAGGGTGCTCGAGAAAATGCGAAAGAGGTTCTAAATCCAAAACAAAGACGTTCCCCAAATAATTAATTATGAAACTCGTTGTAGTTAAATATACTGCAAAGTTTGGCTCATATTGAAAACTCGACGTAGTCCCAGAAAACTGGAAACGGAATATTCCTGTTCTTCAAACTGATATGCGTGGCATTCGAAGCCAGAAAACGAAGTTTTTCATTTGTATGAAAAATACACTCATTCATTTTCTTGATACTCTTTCAGCGGCGAATTACTTGAGCAACGTACATGGCCAATGTTCCGATCTCATCTCACACCCGTGCCACATGGTGCGCATATATTTCATAGTTTTTCTACATTGCTTTTTTCCGTCTCTCACTGTATCTATCTACCTCACATGTCCTGACAGTGGTCTGTACAATTTAGTAAATTGTTATGGGTCTAATGCATAATGGATAATTAAGAGCGATTATTCATCACACTTCATGCATTTAGCCAAACCAGGAACAATACTCGCTAAGTTATGTGTTGGCTACAATTTGCCCAAGTATCGCTTGGGAGCAACAGTCGCGCTAGCTGGCGTCGGCGGCGTAGCCAGCGAAGGACATCAGCATTACCGTGAACGTCATAATCATCGACATCCCAGCGGGACTTACCTATTCATCCTCGCGATGTTCTGTTCACGTCAGTTGCCGTTAGTTGTTTCCTATGATGCTAGGCTAACAATACACATGTGTTCATGTATATAGCATATTGTATGGGGAACCTTCGTGCTGCAGTGCTGCGAGGCTGGATTGACCCGTCTCATACAAAGGGACCTCATCATATGCAACGACCGACTTTACTCGGCTCTTCTCCCTCGACTGCCAGCTACCAAGTTAGGGACGTCATTAGACAATTCAGTCATGTGCCCGCTATCATCTAGAGTCGAAGGCTTTTGTGTGCAGGGCGAAAATAAACAAGAGTACTGATCCAATGCGTCGTACGGACAGAGCTAGCAACAGTATAGTTGATAATTGTTTGTGCGCGTTTTTTATGTCGGTTGGTCAGGCATGTGGTTTGGTTCATAGTTAGATCGCAAATCAGGATAGCTTAAAATAAGTAAATGTTTTAAGATTAATACACAAAACCATTTAGTTTGAGTCGTGGAATCGCGTAACTAGCGTGGGACATATACATCGATAAAGAGAACTTATAGCAGTGAACCACAATTTTGGTACAGAAAAATTATCAGTATTTTAGTTGTGATAACTCGTTACCGTTTGGCGCAGTTTAAAAGCGTGAATACTTCTGCTGATGCTAATATTGAGAAATTATTGAAAATAGTAGGACACAGTCTAGTTGACAGCATGGTCTGCCTCTAGCTATACTTTAGCTGTTGCTTCGATCAGGCGTTGTTAAAAGAGTGTTTTCTTTGTCTATTGATCCATTAAAACAATAATAAATTGAAATAAAAGTAAACAAGGGAGCACGATTATGTTAATTATAGGCGTGGTTCTTTTGATGAAACATTAATCTCTACAAAAAACCAACCCGTAAGCTTTTTATATTACTGATTTCTGGTCGAAACCACTCTTATCAATATTAGACTTTATCAGAGCACGTCATCTCCCTGCTTTGTCGAAAAAATACGCGAAAAGAAAAAATCACGATGAAGCTTAAGGGGGGCGGACTTTTGAACGTTGGTTATGGCTGCGGTATTCGGGCAGGGCAAGATAACGCTTAACTCAGAAAACGGGCACCAATGCTAAAAACAAATACAAGGATAAAATGCTCTTCATATAACCTATACATAATTTAATAACATCATTTGGTTTTTTCAAGCAGAAAAACGATATAAAATAAATCATGGGACAGTATAACTTGAGTTCAATCATTGGTAGGTTACTCTATGAATCTTCCGCTGACTCTCGTGTCTCTCGATGCCCTCTACCATAAATTTATTTCACGAATAAGATTTCAAAAACTCAAAAATTCATTTAAGGCTTATAGTAAAACGCAAAGGACTCAAACTCGCTGTTTATGCACTTGGCACAAGCAGCGCTGTAAGTTCACATAAGTATATCGATGATAGCATTCTACAAAAAGACCTAACTAATGGCGTAGATCTACATATATATATAACGGCCTTCAATTTTTTCGGTTGTCATTTCTAGTGAAATGAACTGGCAAATCTTGAATTGGAGAGGCTAATATCTTTATTTAATATCTTGGTTTATTATTATTACTCTTTAGTATCTCATACTCATCTTGTGTCCCGACTGCCAGCCTAAAGTCAAGTCGAAAATTAGAGATTAAAACAAAAATAATCAACTACAGTTATAAGTTTAAAATATTATAAAGGTTGCTTTTCACTTACTTGTAGCAATACAGCTTATAGTCCATGTTTCGGTCCCTGTAATCGTTTGGACCCGTATCGCCGCAACACCCGAACTTTTCCTAAAATTGTTTATTACTCGGCTATTATTCTGACTGTACGCTAGCGAGGCAGGCATATTTAAAGGAACGCAAATATACCAATCGCTTCAAATACTAAATCGATTAACGCCTCTTTTTGACAAATTTGCTGGGAAAATATAGTAGAATTTTTACGTTCCTGTGGGCAAGTTACTTCCTTGGCTAGACCAAATACAAGAATTGATTTTAAATATCAATACCTGCAAAAAGTTCAGAGCGGTCTGTGCGACAATATCTGCTTCGTTACCCATTTTGTGCATCTCTTGGGCGCTGTTCAATAAACCGGTATATACTTGATGCATTAATTTCTCAAACTCTTGTCGATCCGAGTACTTCCAACCAACGCCAACAACGATACATTCAGTAATCAGTAAACAACCCAAAATGATGGAGAACCTGTAGATTAATATAAAAAAGTGTAAATGGAATCATCTTTGTTATTTTAATATAACTTCAAAATAAGCTTTCACAACCGTTAGCGACGTACTCAAAAGCGAAATAACCACTTGGGCCAGTCTGAAAAGTCATGCGCAACAGCTGTGATGCAGCTAAAGGCTATTGAAAGCTCACTAACAAATAATATACATATAATTAAAAATAAAAGATTAGACACATTTTAAACCATGACTGCTACGAAGACAAGAATGAGCCCTCTCTCAAACAGCGTAGCAGAATAGCATATATGAGCCCTTCGTAAAATACGCAAGTGATGTGCAACGTTTCCGAAGTGATTTTACTGGGGCATTTATTATGTACTAATATTGTGATTTACGTACCAGATAAGCATCCACCCAGTGCCGAGACAGGCTCCACAACAACCGCAGAACACAAAGAGAACGACGAGAACTCCAACTACGATAACGAGGATGCCAGCGGATGAAAAATTCGTAAGGTCGACAACTGAGCTGTCTGGGCTCATCTGAAAAGTGAGTTATCGCAGAGCAGTCGAAAATTAGCCAGTTGGAAAGTGTTCCAGATTCACACAAACCTAACTAATAATTACTGAAACTTAGGTTAAAGATTAGGTTAAAGAAAAAAGCAATGAGAGAATCGCTTGCACGATGCGCCCACACGTTGATTTTCATCTACGTAGGGTTTTGGATTCTCGTACATGTTGGTAGACATAAAAGTATGGATAACTTTGTCCATGAAATGAAACTTTGTCCATAAACTGAAAGCTTGGAGGCCAGTCCGAAAGTCATCAACCACGTCATTGGAGCATTGCCATCTCTGAGATGTGATCGTTTAGAAGAGCTCAACGGACTAGTCACTCCACTTACTGAAATCGCACAATGATTGAATGGGTAGTGTCCTGTGGGTAGGGCGACATATCGGATTCGGGCACACATAGACACCAAGTACTAAGCAGTATATTTATTTACGAAAATAATAGAAGCTGATCGTTGCAGAGGTAAACTTACCCCTATTTTTGGTGCTTCCATATTCGATTTGTAAATTTACGTAGATTTCCTCGTAAACCCGTCGAATTGATATGATATTTCTTCATTCGTTCATATTATGTCAATGTTGCCAAGAGGGATCATGGAGTCATCAGGAGACAACAACTCAAGGAAAATTTGTTCTTCTAGGCTCCGCGCCTTCTCGCTTTTCCACAAAAATATCGGCTTCACTTAGCTACAGCGGCCCAAGGACGATAAAGTGAAGACTATAAATGTACTCAATGTCCTGTTGACTGTTGTACAGCGTTGGTCATACAAGCTTTTTGATCCTCCCGCTATTTCTAAACAGTTGTATTTATTGTACCCCAAGCAACAACCAGCATCCTTATTTTTTGAAGTGAATACGAAAGTATCAAGTCAACTCGAGTCGGCCATCCGAGTGTCATGGAAGGACTACGAAGCTAATACGTCACTTTGAGAAATCTCATGATACGTATTATAGTACGCTAAAGTACACAGATTATGGGTACGGGGTTCTCTACAGAAGCGCTTATAGGGCCGATATTGCCCGATAGAGTGATATTAGTGCGACAGGATCGGAAGTCTGACATACTACACGGTTAGACTGATTAGATTCGGTATAACTAGATTACTCATGTACTAATTATTATAATATGGCTTGTATGATAACGTACAAAGAGAGAATTTCAAAGATCAGGTAAAAAGTATAACTCTCGAGTAGTCATTCTTAGCAAAGCACTTAGCTTTGCTCTTTTTGGTAACCGTATAGTAAAGCACATGCGGACAAATCACGTTTCAAGAAAAATTATAACACGCTTATATCCTTGCTTTGAGCTAAATAACTTTGTTTATATTCTGCATATCTGGCTTTTTTGCCGACCACCCACAAAGACAAACACAATGATAGCCAATATATATATATATATATATATATATATATATATAAAGCTTCATATTTCAGCACATCAATTGTTATAACAGGACTAGACATAGAAATCAATGAATCGAGCAGACCGTCCAAAGCTGAATTCGTGGCCATACTCGCGCATTAAAGCGTGTGTTTATACTAACCACTTATCTACATTTACAACCGTAAGCAAACATGTCGGACACATTTTGGCGTAATAATACAAAGTGCTGCACTTGGAAATACTACGGCCGAGCATTTCGTCACCAACTACGCTCAGCGCTCGTCCAAAAAAATCTACTAAAAGCTCAACGTATGCCTCTTTAAAACTTTTTTTAGGTGTTTTTCAGAGAAAATTGCTATGTCTCCTCCTGCCATGTGCAATCAGACACGCTCGCCTGGCTTCCTTATGTTATTGAGGAGTTTTGACGTTTTAGTATGACTCACCTGGTTGACTAAGTAAACGACACCAGCTCCTACGCACACTATCACAATCGCCATGATCTGAAAACGAAACAAGAGAGAAGGAAACAGAAGCAAAAATTATAGTTGGATGCAGCAATGAATACCTTTATATTGTTGATAAATGTTGTTTCCATGTATTGTGTGACCCTGCTGTCATACGCTGCACGGATTACACGACGGTGCTTCAAGGGAGAAGTTATAAAGAAAAATGATTTCATGCTGATAAGTAAGTACGCGGTCATAAGTAAATTTAATGTGATGACAGTAGTACCATCTATTGGTACGCGTGTTCGTCTGTTTAGCAAATACGGAACAGAGGTAACAAAAACTAGTAAGTAAAAAGTCGTAGTTTCGTATTTAGACGGAGCCATCTACGCTCCTTCCTCTCGTTTGGCTGTAACAGTCTTGAGTTTTGGCAAAAAAAAAACGTTGAAAAACGATGCGGCGGAACGTTGCCAACGGATCTGCTGGCTGTTGATGACAAATTGCCAAATGTCCTTCACATATTGATAATCATCTGGAGTCACTGAGCAAAACGAATACCGTTCACCTCACCATTTTAACGCAGATGAGTAAAAAATGCCGCTCAAAATTTTGTTTATGCAAAACTGGGGTTTGCCTATTTTCTCAACCATCACCAGCTATCTTTTTACTGTTCGCTAAACCAGAAAAGAGTCATGGTCGTCAACAGGAATCGGATGTCAGCGTCTCTGGCCGTGAATTTTTCGTGTTTTTCGACATATCGGTGGCAAAAAATTCCGACGAAAGAAGAAATTGGCAGTGCAATGCCTTTTGCATGGCTTCGTTTGCGCTCAGCAAAAGGTTACAAAATACACGGAAACCAATATGCTAATATGCATACGTCGTCCGTAGCTTTAATGTACCCCCAGATTTATCTCTGGGTATCGTGATCTATGTCGTATTTGCATATTTAATGTTCTTGCAACTGAAGTTAGTCGGTATTATGGAAGTCAGTCGGCACATACGTGTTATGACATTTTGATAACCACAGCTTACTGTGGAAGGACCAACAAATTTTCAAGTAATCTAAACCGGTATTTCTGTCACAAATACTACACAACGTTACTGCTAGAATTACTATATCACATGTATTGGTATGTTGTGTGCCTTAACACTTCAAGCATACTACCAAGAATGTGGCAGATTAGAGATCGTATGAATGCACGAAATTCTTCATGAGCGAGTTTGGGTTACCTACTGGGTGAAATAGAAGGCAATATTTCATGCGGTAGAGCGGCAGCCGCAACATTTTCCAAAATCAGATGATCAAATATAAAGTTAGATGAGATTATCTTTCATCGTACACGCAAAGGAACATAGATTCAAGTATCATCATACGGTAGGACAGTCGCAAAAGTAACGGTAGAGATACGTCTAGCTACAATTTTACTCTAACGACCCCTTACTGTTGGTTTCTGTCTGTTCTAGTCGGAAAAATTATGTGCTAACTTTGATCCAAAGCTCGATCAAATATGAAGGCTTGTTTTTGCTATATGTCTTTTAACCCACCTAATCTTGCCTACCAGGGTTAATGTCAGTTGTGTCAGGCGGGAAATCAGCCGATTTCCATCCGTTGTGGTCGCTACTATATGACTTATCCCTAAAATATCTTTAGGATTGACCATCTGCCAATATTTAACGTCCACGGTATCGCTTGTTGCACTACCTCGTAAGACGGGCCCCATAAATGTAAATGTGCTACGACGAGGAAGAACCCCTCCACCTACGTGATTCTCCGGTCGCAAGGCGCACGCGAATGCACCAAGCCACTGTGCTCAACACCAGTTATTTCTTGATCAGAAAAAACTGTTCTTATAATCGAGAGGCAGAACAACAGTGACGACATAATAGATCTTGCATTCACAGCTATGACTATTTACGCTTCATGAGTAGCTAGGAGATTAACAATGTCAGAGTGCATCTCAAGGAACAGTTATTTATCTGGTAAAACTGGCACGAGAAAAGGAATAATGAGCAAAAGGTTCGTGTATCATCACGCCCGAAGGAATAAAAAATGGCAGGACTTTGTCTGTCGCGCAGCGCTACTGACTGGCAGAAGCGGCAGACACGAGTGGCTGGCAGCATTCGAGAAATACCGGTGGGGTGGGTTTGAGGAATTGACTAATAATTTTCAATTGTGTCGGCACGTCTCGCCTTATCGTGCCTCCTCAAATGGTTCCAATTTAAACCGACTGGTCATAAGATCGAAAGGCCGTATATATAGCTGAGTCCGTAACATAAAAAACATATTTGGAGACCACCGCTTGAAAAACTGTATCGAAACTTTATCGATATCAATACCGACCTGGAAACGGTTTGACCGAGCATTCGACACGGTAGTTCATGGTAAAACGCGTGCAAGTAATTGTAGACACCCCATAATATTTTTTATTAAAGGAAGTTGACGCAACCTAATACTGTGCTAGAGAAAAATAAGTTTACCCAATCTTACTTTGATAATAAGTTGTATGTTTCGGATTGCTAGATATAACAATTCGAAAAATCTTTGCATTACAAACTCCCGGTTAGCTAAGTGCACTGGAAGCTTAATATGAAGAACCAGGTTAGTGTGCTACGCCATTCATAAAAACTCGCAAGTTTATATAATAACTGTATATTTAAAAAATTCACCAACTTTGCAAAGAGCGTACTGAAACGCGTCTTAATTACCGGTGGGTGATCCTTGGGCTATTTTTAATGCTTGAATCACGTAGAAGTAAAGGCCATTCGGATAATCATAACTGCTACCTGCAACAACTGCAAGTACGTCTACGTTTATGGACTTTGGAATATTTTTCCGTGCTATATGTAGCGTTTCTTCCATAATTGGCAGCTTTCCAAATCAATCCTTTATTTCCTCTGAAAGTTGAATAAAATGTTCAACGTATTTTTTATTTAATTCCTCTGACAGGTTGTGAAACCTGCATTCAATTATATGGGTATTTTATGTTAAGCATTCAAGTCAGAAAATGATGTATTGTTCGGGATGTGATCTATCTACGTTATATTGTTTAACGTGTCACAATCACGACAAATTGTTGCTATTTGACAAAATGCTGCTATTTGAGTGAACGAAAAGATTTATTCCATGTTTTATATCCGGTGATATCATTTTGTATTTCCCTGATATTTTTTGGTAAAAAGTGGCAAGTTAGTGGGCACTTATTGACTGAGGATTTCCGAAATTAGATTCGCACCAAAATAGATGCAATAATTAAAAAAATATCACCTTACAGTAAAATATATTCGCGGAAGGCGTAATGGAGTCCGGTGACGTACGGTGACATGAACTCGTCGAATATTTAGAAATGCTTATATCGGAATGCTTATGCTTATGGTGATACAAAGCTAGCCACTTTAATACAGCGATAATCGGCTAATTGCTCTATCCAGCACTACCTCAATACTAGCGATGGCGTAATGATTAATGCAAGAAGGAAAACAATTAACCGTCCATAAATAGGTAGTTTTCAGCATAGGTAAAGCCCACAATTTACAGAGCGGAAGCGTCACTAGTGTTATTGAAACCAAAATCTAACGCAGTGAGCCAGGTAGACCGTCAACCCTGCTCTGAGCACTTTACGACTATAAACGCAAACCATCGGACGGCCGTCCGTAGAAGACCGTAGCTAGGTGGGCAACTACTATCAAAATATCATGTGGATAGAACTATTCACCTGTCTATCATCAGCTGTTTGTACCAGAAATTTCTTAGGTTTAAGCCCTTAAATGAACAGAATCAATTTACTTGTAAAATTCACACACAGTCGGGCCATCGTTTGGAGCAACCCTGTAAGTTAATTTGAAACAACACGATGATGTCAGACGCGTTTCGTGCGTTGCCACGCATAGGTCCATGACAAGTACTACGTCATTCTAACAGTAGCTTTCGATAGATCGTTACGGGACCAGTCCGATATTTCCACGTGGACGGCTAGTGATATTACACATAGAAACGATTAGAAGTAATGTCGTTTTCTGGATTCATCGACATCGTTTGCTTACTGCATCTGATACACTCGCAGAAATCGAGAGATAGACATTCATTCTTATTATTAGAGCGCTGCCAACTTGTACAAATTTTTGAAAAGTCTTAAATGAGTATCGACACCCACTATCGTTTATACTAAAATAATATCAATTCGGATGCACAACAGAGTTAGTGTGGTGCGCTACACACATCATTATATTGTACTTCACTGTTGCACAGGAAACCTGACTGTGCACATAATTATTATAAGCCTTTTACAGTTCTAGCGCGCTTGATCATGCGCGTTGTAACTAACATATATCCGCTGACTATCCATATAATGATGAAAACTATCATCGGTTTACAATCGTTTTAAAGCATTTTTCTAGAATTACTCTGCATTCATTTTAGGTACTTAAGGAATTGTACACTAAACGCTTGATTGATTGTGAAACGTTATCTGTTTAGTCTTAGCTCCATATAAATAACCAATGGTAAAAGAGCATATTTACGTTATTCGGCTAGCGGAAAAATAGAACCCGGGAATAATTTAATTATAGCTACGTATACCCTGAATTTTGATCGAAACTATTACGTGACAGTTTTTTACGATGTCTGTGAAAAGCTGATGTCAAATTTTGGTATGAAATGCATTAAACGATGAAAGAGAACCGAACCTAATCCCTTGTAGACCTGCCTAGACAATAATACTATGCTCATGAGATCGATCGGTGACAGAGGTAATGCCGACTTTTGTAACCGCCTTCCTTTCTGCTCTCTGCAGTATCAAAAAGCAATAATTGAAGTGATTTTACTATAGCGAATAATTTAAAGGCGACTCTTTCAGACACTTTTCGAAAAAATACTTTTGTTTACCGTCTCCAAAAGGGAAAAACTACACAGTAAACTTCCTTTTCTTCAATCCACGTTGAAGCCAGTTTTGGTGCTTCGTATAATTTACCCGCATTAATTCTCACGGTGAGAATCAAATACACATTAATCTGATACTACCGTGCAAAATACTCAAAACGATATATTGATCTAATATTTTTTATTACAATTAATTTCATATTGATTTTAGTGCACGTTTACCCTTTACAGGCTGGATACTTCTACTACAGCTTATATATGCGGAAATTGCTTTATTGGTGTTGCCAAAGTATTCTATCTGCTTGTATGGACAGATAAATACAACTTGCAATATAAATCATTTTACACAAACTGTATTTATTGCACGCACGTATTGATTGTTATTAATTTACCTGGCGGTCTACGGATGTTATTGAATAGGCTTTCATCAAAATATATATCTATCTGTGCGCAAATCAGTGCTGGCCAAATTTCAATATTCGTATAGTGCCGAGTTTAACAAGAGACGTCATCGCTAGGTTCGATAACGACTCGAATATGGTATAAAGGCAATCAAACCAATCATGTGGCCGATCCCTATCATTTCATTTGACGTTTAATCACAAAAAGGAATGTCCAAAAAGGGTACTACCGGGGCACTTAAACCTGGACTAAGAGGAAAAACTAAATAAGAGGAAGTACGGAGGGCGCATTGTGTGCTTCGAGCGGTCCTATTATGGGGGATTGTGATAATTTGGATGTGTAGCAGTAATGAATGTTACCAGTTCGGTTCCTTCCAAGGAACATGAAGACGCATTTTCTCATAAGATTATCAGTACAACATAGTACAACTCAACCACACCCGTGTAGGTAGCTGTCGAACCCGATCTAAGTATTCCTGAAATGGATGATGAGAAATCTATGTTCTTGTTGGTAGCCTTTTGCAAAGTGATGACGCATTTAAGCCAAACCACAATAGTGATTGGCTTCGGATGGTCTTATATAGGATGTCCAAACAATAAATGCTTCTGTATTGCTTTTTTAAATCCACTAGAATGCACTGGGCAAAGAGGGTTAACAACCTAGAAGATCATTTGTAAGGTTTCATCTTTTATAGTGGACGTAATTTTTCTACACGAAGGTCATACGAGCTTCTTTGATCTGCGATCATACAATTAGAAAATTGATCGTTACAAATATTGTTGTATGTATTTTAATGGAACAACCTTACGGTTATGATTCATGCGCGGAGACTTGTCTGCTATAATAGTTGTTACAAGCTCAGTTTAATTATTTTTTACGACAGAGAAAAACGTATGTGTAATTGCCCAGATCAATTCAAATTACCCAGAATAAAAGCAGACTGAGCCGCAAAAGATGGCATATAGGTAGATCTTGTCGATGACATCCTGTGACAGAGTTGCGGCAATAGGGTCTTACAGCATAAGGCGAAATCTAAACTTTATGCAAGAAGAAACACACAAACGTTCCAATAGTTACAGATGCATCCGTGTGATGTCGCGACATTTTCCTTTTACCAATGCTAAAGTCGTCTTTCGACTTTTTTTTTTATCAACATTTCGCAGGTTGGATAATAGAAAATGGCTTATAATGACAACAAGCCGACCAACAGGTCTCTTTTTTTGCTATAGGTGTAGAACTCCGGTTTTTATATAATCACACTTCAGTGATCATTCAAGTTCTCTTCTCATCGCCTCACCTCAGATGCTATAAATTGCTAATACAGACTCTAAGGAGTCAGCTAAGATCTAACTACCCAATACATAGCGACATCTGTTAAACACATTGATCGAACGTGTCTCCATTCGCGTTTCGGTAGATTCTACCAGCACGAGCTTTAACATTTTAGTAGAAGCAGAAGTTGACGTGGGCGCCGCCAGCTGACGGTGTTGTTATTCGTGTGGAGGCCTCTCAGTCCACCTTATTTCCCCGGATATCTGCTAGAGTGATTCGCACTCACGGCGATCCCGTCACGTCAATATAGCGTCTTCTAACACAACGAAGCACACGCTCGATTGGCCGCTCATCGTAGACATCGTAGTGTTATTCCTATCGTGGCTAAAAATGACAGCTAACCAAATGGCACCGGCTGTGTGCAATCGACCATCATCTGTCGGTATTGACGCTTTACGATCCATGACCAACGCGGGACCTAACGGTGCAACACAGACCTAATACGTATGTACTGGACTGACTGTTCGCGGGAGAATAAAGGAAAATGAAATGAAGCATTTATGAAACAGAAAAACTGCTTATTCATTTTCGTGGTTCGGCGGCGTGAAGCCCCTTTCTTAAGACCTGGTATGAAGGCACACATGTTTGCAACACATGTTAACAACGAATGATTGTAAATTTTCAATGGAAAAACTCTCAAAAAGAAATAGAGTTCATCGTTGAACTGTAGTTTATGTCTTGTCGATTTGTACTCTTACTTCCGGATTTCATATTAAAACAGCTTGCTCATTTGTCTTTCGATTGTCCAAAAAAATAAACAGCAAAGTTTTAGCACATACAGATTAATAAACGATCTCAGCGTAATGCATTTATAGAGATAAGTGTACTCTCATCCTCTTTAGGTTGATGCTATTGACTAGGGTAAGGATATACTTTGCTCCATGATTCGTACGACAACGGGCAGTAATTGCAAACCGCACTACCCAAATTAGTTCGGAAGGGCCAACTAGGACGTGGAAACTTGTGGAAAACGAAGCCACGTCGATACCTTCTGCTGTTTTTTAACTAGAGCTCCAATATTGAGTATTCGACTTGCCCGCCGAGGGTAGCATTCCACTCACAACTTGCGTTTTATGTCGAATTGCCGTACGTTGGTCGATAAAAAATCTGTTAAACAAAGCCAATAGTGCGGCATCGTTATATTGATCTTAAAAAAAACAGTCAGAGTTTTAAACCGTTAAATCATTCAGCATGTAGCATGACGCGAAAGCTTTTGTAGTGAGGCTTCCTCCGAAAAAAGAGAGATCCCTCCGAGAAGAGCCTGTCACTAGATGCTAAGATTTTGTTTCGAATTAATAGAAACTGTGTGCCAACACTGGCTTTAGAATCCTGTGTGAGAGCTGATTTAATGAAGCATAATACAAACTTGCAGTTAAAATAGCCCAACAAAAAAAAAACAAAAAGCTGACATCTCCGCACGCTCATCCTTCGCGGGCGCATATTATGCAAAAGGCAGCAGCAGCAGCAAGTGAAACAACTTTACGCTACGTAGCCATACAATTCCTAAATAAAAAATATACGCGTTTATATATTAACTTAACCGATGAACTAGCGACGAGCATTAATCTTTTGAAGGTTGATTGTTTTCTACCGGCACCGCTACTTCATGGAAGAAATGCCTTCCATTGTGGCTGATAGCGCTGATTAGCGGCAACACCAATTATCGGTCCACTTCATGTCTCGAATATTTGTGGATTGGCTAGGTGTCCTCCTCACACTTCCATACATAGAAAGCGACAGCAAAATACAATCAATGCGGCAATGTGTCGATTAAAAACATACGACGGCACAATTTCAATTAGCAACAATTCAAATCGAATATCTCCATACTCTACAAAATGGTTGTCTGTATGCCTACCATAAACGACTCATGGCCTTGACCACCTTTCTCGATGACGCGCGGTATTGCTATTTTTTTCATTTTACACTTTGTACAAGTCGACCGCGGTTGAGATGTCTGAGCGTGTTACTTCAATAATATTACAAAGCTGTCGGCGAGGTGTTAAGCAAAAGCTCTATACTTGCATCTTACTATAGTATTGTTATATCAATAATAATAATGTATTACATTTTATGTACCAACTATGAAAGTACAATATGAACGCTAGCAGTTACGGGGTCACCACAAAGACCGACATGTATGTTAGGACAGAATAGCGGCCCAACCGTGAGGTCTCTAGTGATCAGTAGCGTCTCTCTGTGCATATGCATATGTGTGTAAGTGCGCGTGTGGCGGTGAGTTGTTTTACGTTTGTGATCTAGCAGGGGGCTGCAAGAACCTGTCGTAGCGGCAGCTTGTCACTCTAGCGCGTAACAAAAATTTCTTCACATCCCCCTTCTGTACGTTGTCGCTACTGTAATGTATTCGAGTACTTCCGAAAAATGTGAACTGTCAACATAATGTTCACTCATATACAGAATGCAAAAAGAAACTTCGCTCACGTTATCATAACAAAGCCGAATAAAAATGTGCGTTTACAGAATCGATCTTGGACACTGAGAAAGCTAAATTGGAGAGGCAACTGCGTCTACCCGATGACTTTCCTAGAATAACAAATACGAACAACTTCGAACCATTTCCACTGTTTGCCTATATGAATACGCTTACAGAGACAACGTAAACTTGTCCCATGCTTTGTATTTGGCGTATTTGTCTACAGCAGAAATCCAGCATAAAGATTGCATTGTGATAAATCTGCGAAGCAGAATCCGTAATAGATGCGTCCATACCTATACCTCCTCCTCTAAGGGGAATTGTCCTTAGCTTCTTCTGTATCGTCAAATCGAGGTATACTCCATATTCTTCGTGAGTGATAGTATGACCAAATGCCGTGGAACTCTCACCGGTAGGGTCTTTAGCCAGGAAACAGGTTGGGAAATGAATGCTTTTCTGACAGAAGCTAAAAAGAGAAAAATCCCTCTGATAGTCAAAATTGCTCTCGCCGATTCTCTACTGCAGGCAGTCGGATGGCGGTACGGCAGTTCTTGCATCAACCACCGTTCTTGTTTATCTCGTATGCACTTGCTCTGTTGTGATATGTGCCACGGAACATACCTGTATTTTACTTTCTCGACGTTACGTCATAGGCAAACGTCGATTATTTTTAAAATCTAATAAAATAATAGTGCGATCATATGCGCCTTGGTGGAGCTTATGAAGTTGTTTCTTATAGCCAGGTATTGCAAAGTAAAATGTTAGTGTCCAATAAAAGCACATAAAAGAGAAATGATCTGATGTGTATGCGCCAGTATCCATGCCATAACTTCATGTTATGCCGTGCTTGTCGTCCCAACTAGACAAAATATCGAAGCAAGCTATAACTCACACAAAGCTTACAGATTTATGCTGATTTTCTCGTTTTCATGCAACCGTCTAAAACCGTTTCAAACAGTTTTATACCAAATATAACTTTTACAATGCTAAATTTAACCATGGTTTACACCGGCAATTCACTTGCTCGATAAGCAAAATTCAATTTTTATTGTTGTTACGGAAAGTACATTCAAGCACAAGCATCATGATCCCTTTGAATAAGTAGCTCGATATCCATTCATTCGAAGCCTGGACGACATCCACTTTTTTTAGTCACATTTAGCTCTGCAACATAATGTTATTCCACGTAAACATATTCATCAAATGTTCAGCCATTGTTTCTTATTTTTAACAACTTCTCATGTCTCATGCTACTCTAAAAGAAAAAGCCAACTGAAAGCTTCATATAATAGTATTACAACATCATATACAAGTACACCGCCTAAACTTTATTATTATTAAATTTATCGTAAATCAAAGATGAAAACGACCGTCACTGGCGCTGACAACCCAAAACACCAGCAAGAGACACTCAACGGGTCAACAATAGGCAGTGAAATGACAAAAGACGGGGGCCCCTCTCAGGCTTGTTGGACGATCGAGCCACCCACTGGTTTCTCGCAAAACCAATCCGCTCGGCCTGAGGTTCTTGACGAGTATCATTGCCAAGCTAAGCGTCAGCGGAGCGCAATGAAATAGAGTCTGTCAACAAGCGCACCCCTTATCTGCAAGCGAAGAAACAGACGATCTGGATGCGAATATAACCGTATTCATCGTTACCTTAATTTGTTTGGGCTATATCGAGATGGTGCGCCAGAAATATCACTGTATGTGTGTGTATAAAGCTATGGGAAAATAAACACACGACGTAACGGATAAGAAAAACATCTGGTGTGCTTAGAAATTATTCATGAGAAATGCTCAGAAGATATTGTTCCATGGCCAATAACTTTCTTTATAGAGGGGTAATAACGGCAAGAGTACCTTGGCTTTATTTCTCCTCCATATTGTATGTTAAGGAACCAACCAGCGGGTGCGTCATATTGACCCTGCGCATTTATTGTAGATTTATGTCTAAATTAAGCTATGGTATTACATATAGCACAAAGAAGTGGTGTTGGCTAACACTGGTTTATATCGAAAGCGAACTTGAGGAGTGAATAAACCAGATGTATTATATCACGCGTAACCCAATAATTCTAGGATGATTGTTTTATTACGAGGAAAGTAGGCTGGTGCGTGGTTTCGCCCGAAATATATACTCAGATCAAGTGAAAACGGATGCTGGTATAAGCCAAGCCTGGTTTAAATACTCACCATTTAGTTTCGCTTAGTGCTCTACCTGTGTCTGGGCGCTTGTGTGTATATAATTTGGATCAGAAACGAAAAGATTCGGTCTCTTGTCAGCACCGGCGACTACTGTAGCGTAAGTCTGTTGTTCCGTTAAAAAAGAAATAAAAGGGGTATAGAAGATATGGCCGTTAAGCGTGAACCAGAGTTCGGATGTTTTTATAAAGCGGGAGACAACAAGGATACGTGTGCATGGTGATCCATAGCACGGTGGAGAACTCGCCACCACGGAAGCAAACGTGGCAACAGAATATCTCAAAAAATGTTTAGGGAGAAAAAAGAAAACGCCGAACAGGTTTAGAGTCAAGGGTGAGCAGGTGCTTAACGATGCAGATCTCAGGGCTGGACGTTAAGCTACGAGCGGTCAACGAAGGCCCAATAGTGTCAAAGGACCTGTCAGGGCGCGACAATGGCTCATTTAGCAGACCACCTCTACATGGCTACTCGTAGAACTATCACAAGGCTAAAGCCATCTCTGGTGTCACTGTTTCTATAGCATTCCAGTGTAAGAAAAGGCCGCTAAAGAAGCTGCTCATCGCAGTGGCGAGCATGAGAACGTCGAAGAACGACCCCAAAATGAAGAGAGA
Source organism: Tropilaelaps mercedesae (assembly GCA_002081605.1). NCBI lineage: Eukaryota > Metazoa > Arthropoda > Arachnida > Mesostigmata > Laelapidae > Tropilaelaps > Tropilaelaps mercedesae. The sequence continues at coordinate 52,561 of MNPL01000596.1, forward strand.
CCGGCCTCGGTCGGAGACTCGTTCTGGATGCTGCTGTTTACTTTTAGGAGATTTTTCTCTAGAAGCACTAAGAACTTTTTCCAACCTATTGTCAAAAGAAAACATTTTTATGTATACCGTGTATGGATGAATACATTTACAGTACATGTTGTGCTATGACACATAAGTTGCAGGAAATTACACTGACAAATAAACACAAATTAAAAATTAGTATATAATGAATAAATATGAAAACATACATCAGTAAGGGAAAAGTAGTGAGTTTCGCTATCATTAACGTTTTTTCTCATAATTACGACTTTCATTCTTTGAAATTTTACTAATTTACACCTATAGAGGAATTACAAAATACGAGGGATTAAAAACTACAAAGAGGTTTTCATGGGTTCAGTTAAACCTATACTTGTTAAAAGTTGGTATTGGAAATATTTAATTAAAAGTTTGAACTAGTAGAATAGAGCTTTTTGTATACAAAGACGAAGAAATGAATCAGTTTATTCAAGATGCAAATCCACTGCAAATATCTGTATTTTGTCGCGCACTGCGATCTATATTCTTGTATCTGTATTACTGTTACGCACCGTGAGAACTGTATTTAGGAGGTAGAGTATGCACTTGAGCATACACAAACCGGGTCCTTCTCCAACCATTGTACGGCAATTTAAAGTCCGCGTCTAAAAGTTCACGTGTTACTTAACAGCTCCTTTCACTTTCAGCTGTTGAACGCGGCGGTATTGTCCAACACTTCGACATTCAATAAATGTATGAGCTTTTTTTTTACTTTTCCAGCACACTGCCCCCAATCAAACAATCCGTGTAGAAACTCGCTAGCCTTCCTCGACGGGCGGGCTGCACCCGAAAAATCGATACGCCCTAGTCGTTTCGATACAGAAATCCGCTAGTCGCAGTTGCCACACTCCGCAGTTCTGTAAATTTGAGATCAAATCTTAGTTCACACCACCACACACACAGTGACGGCCGTCCCTTTTTATATCTCTCTTTATTTCTCGCTTTCCCAGCATGACAAGATACTTTCGCTCGTCTTGCAGAGTCAAAAGTTTCCGATGCTGCTCAATGCTATATTGCAACGTGACGACTACAACTCACAACTTTTAACATCCAAAAGGTTTCTGAAAGACGATCTCTCACTGTTGATAAAATGGAGCCGATGGTACTCGGACTCGCTGCTGGCAACCGACGACGTCGTGTAACAGAAATATTAGTAACCGCTTTCGTAGGCCGATACCGCGGTACTCTTACTCATATTATGATAGGTTTTTGTTGGCGTGTACACAGGCTCTGTCTATTCCTCCAGCAGGATTGTGGACTTCGTGGATGTCAACATCATTTCTGTTTCTACCTGTTGGACGGAGTTGAATCGGCGCCACCACAAGGGACCACTGTTCGAGGCAAACGCGATGTCTGCCTGTCTAGTGCTCGCTTACTGCGCCTCTCTCCCTCGGTGGAATATTCAAGTGACGGCAAGCGAGCCCACACAGCAACAAACTTTCGCACTCTCCCACTCGGAGAGACTTTCCCGCCCAGCAGCAGCTGAATAACACTCTGTGCCCCTCAACAGCGTGTGTTGTGTGATACACGCTGATACAGGGGCCGGTCAGCGTCATAGGCTTCGATGCAGACCCTGTAGTTAACGACGAATTCTTCGTGTCGGATACCTTGGAGGAGCAAAACAGGCGAGAGGAAAAAACTGGACGGGAGCGCAACGAATCACGCGAATGCTATATTCTATTTGCCAGTAAAGTTGCTGCGGGCTGTGATGCTTCTGTAGCGTGTAGCGCAATAGCCCGCGGTCTCCTCGGTGGTAGCAATGCTCGCAGAAAAGTGGCGCGCTCAGCCGGAGTGGTTGCTGACGGCTACGCCGTTGTGGAGAGGGACGGTGCTGGGGTATATTTGAGCATTACGTACAGAATACTGGCCGTTTCATTATTTCACAAAGCAGCAGGCGAAGCTAGCAGCGAACCCTGGTGGAGGAAACGAAAAGCTCATTTGAATTTGGATAGTGACGATGAGAAGCACAGAGAACCTTTGGGAATTTTCCAAAGGTTGAATAGTTTCGTTGCAGGATATGAAGCTCGCCTGAACTGGGCACTATAAAGCTGAAAAAAGGTGTCATTGCACATGTCGAAACCCGTGAACTATGTGCCGGGGTTAGAACAGAATTACTCCTTCCGGCAATCTGAGGCTTCAGAACACGAATTAAAAGAGGCGGAAATCTTCGGAACGTGATGGAAGAAAAAAGTTCGTTCGAAAAACTGTTCGTCTAAATTCGTTCAAATACTATTGAGATAAGGTCAACGATTTTGATTGAGCGTTAACGAGTCAATGACTAAAATATGATTAAGTTTCTTTATCAAACATGTAGACTACCGTATGCGCACAATCATTGAAAATTCACAAGTACATCTATTCGTAGATATACTTGAGACTTTGCTGGTATGGTAATTCGCATTGGTTTTCCGTTTAATAATCCTAGAAAGACCATTAGTTTTCACATCGTTTTATCGTTCGTCGTTGTTATTGTCAAGAGGCACTGCGCTGTTGCTCAACATTGCGTGAAAATCAATTTGGAGAGACAAAACAGGCAGACAATCGGTGGATATACACATATATCTCGGCGATATAGTAGTGCTCGTTCAATAGTATCTTTATTTGTTTTTATGTATAGCACCTGTGCCATGTATTGTGTATTGAGGCGCATGTGTCGTGTATTTAGGGTTTAGGCGGGCAAGCAAAGTGAGTTGAGCTTGCAACATCTGTGACATAACGATAAAATTGTGTTATAGTATTCATGATACGACCTGAACCAATGCAGATAAAATCGACTGATTTGCAATATTGATTCGCAATCCACTGACTGATTCGTTCTATTTCCGGGTGCGCATGTTAAGCCTGAGAACAAGAATAGTAATATTAGCAGTAATAACTATAGTTATAACATAGGCGCTATACGAATTATTCCTTATGAATGGGCCACATTGTTCTATTTAATGAATCAATTGATTCTTAAAGTTAAGCAAACAGTGAACAATGTGGCAAAAGCGACAATAGGTTCTGTAGCAACCTAACGCTTTTGAAGGGTATCTAGCTGAGCACACATTTCCTATATATGCCGTCCCAATATCGACCCATAATAGAGAGATTACATGCTGCATTCTTTGATAACCTGAATGCTAGTACAACACTGCTCCTTTAACAATCTCTTATTCTGTACGTTCCAAATTGTTGATAGAGGCAATCAAATTGCCTGTAGTACGAGAGTCTTGTGTTTTTTAAGAGCACCTTAGCTATAGCCAAATGTTGCTTCATTTGCCGGTCAACGCGCAAACAATCACTTATTACGATACGAAGGGATACAAACTGCAAGGGCACTAAGATTAAACACGTAGTTCGTGCCTTCTTTTGCTATGTTCTCATGCTCCGTTGGTCAATTGGGATAAAAATCTGGACAGGGATCAAATACTTTTCCGGCTGTACAGTATGTAATTATACCAGAAGAACCAAACGTGGGTCGCGTTATCACGCCATGTGTTTACGTTGGTTCAGTTAGGTATGTCCTAAAAACGCGTCCAAATAATCAGTATAGCTATGCAATCATAGTTGAAGCATGGTTTAAAAACTGCCAAAGAGATCTGCAAATTACGGCGAATTTATTCTTCGTACTGAATTTCTCCGGTCGGGCAAAATAGCCTATCAAGTCCGTTGTGCTAGTTTTCATGCACATAAGGCTATATCATACGCTGCTATTGAATAGCAGCTAATAGTTCTCCTTATCTGCCGTTTTTCCTGACTCAAATGTATAAAAGTTAAAAAATGCATCGGGGCTGCTATGATCGTCTCGTTCACTGACGCAACGAATAAGTTGAAAGCATGTGTAAGCAGCCGAATGCTTCACAGCCTCGGAAATTAAATGCTTCAGATCAATTGTCTATAGTGCCCTAGATATACAGTTGTAATAAATTTAAGTAGCAAGCAAGCAGAAGTTAAGGCTTCTTATACTAGCGACATTTATAGCGTTTGGGTTGCTCAGAGCACTAAGTTTTCGAAAAACTATGTTTAGCCAATTGAGCTCAACCAAAAAATTAATACACGGCCACAGAAAGACAAATAGGTGTGTAGAATCCGAAAATAATTAACGTATATCTATGCAAGCTATGGCCAGGGTTTTATTCAACACCATTTGAATTATTTCGTTGTTACGGCCAGTGAAACGCAAATTTTTAAGTACGTCACCGTAGCCTGAATTAGCCAATAACCGCAATAGCCAATAATAATGATCTGAACAGTGTGGTTCGTTTTTAAGTAACGCTAATGTAGTTCCGAGTCTGAGAAGAGGATCTTGGGTTTTAGCTAGTTTGAAGGTCTCACGCTTATCGCCACAGGCTGATAATGACGTAAATCCGTTGTGAATTCTCCTCCCCTTCATCAAAAAACCTATATTATAATGCAGACATGATATAGAGATTAAACGTGAGCGTCCGAGGTCTCCACTTGAACTATCTAAATATATATTTTTTTATGGCTGACCATCAGCCAACATTTAACGTCCACGGCAGCACTTTTTGCATCACTTCGTAAGACGGGTCGTATATAAATGTAAATGTGCACCGGCGAAAATCGAACCCGTGCATCTACGTGTCTCTTCCTGTCGTAAGGTGTGTACACGATCGCACCAAGTCACCTTGCTCGACCTGCTTGAGCTATTTGAAAACAAAATTAAAAGGTATACATGGCTGTGGCGGCTTGTAATGTCTGCCATATTTATTAACGAAAAATTAAAGGTACAATGTTAAAAAGCAGTAAATCCATACTCAAGACGACTATCAGGTTACTTCAATAACCAGTTTTAATATTTAAATTATTACAGTTACCTGTCCATAGTGCTTAAGATGCTTAATATTCATATAGACATTAATTCATTCATAAGATATTAATATTCATAACGATTATCGCCCTAATTTCTCTCTCTCTTTTTATATGTATATATATATATATATATATATATATATATTGGTTAGATACCATTATATATATACATATATATATTGGTTAGATACCATTATTAATAGGATCACATGTAGGAAGTGCGATATAATACGTATGCATAATACACCGTTATTTAATAGTTAGGTAAGTCATTCCCGTCGAAATACCCAGAATACTCAGTAGTGAAAAGCAATGTGCGCGCATATGTTTTGAATTTAGCACAGGAAGAACAGTTTCGTTTTTTGAAACTTGAAGCGCACACGAGGTCAGGCAGCAGAAATCGCTTCAAGGGAGCCCAGAACACGCCCTCAGAACACGGGTTGAGCAACAAAAACGCGAACACTTTGCTGACCAATCATTTACATCTGACAAGAAGTCTTGGCAGTAAGCGCTTTGTCTAACTCACAGTCTTAAGATTGTCTATTTAGTAGCATGTTTATTTCTAGCGAATTGCAGTACGAAACGGACTTGGTGAAATAGATAGATGTTCAATGTTTAAAGATATTATAAATGAAAAATATTATAATTACAATGCTAGTAGGCTATGCCGTGCCGTTAAGCTTTAATTCTAATCACAGGCAGCATTGAGACTGCCAATAATGAATGAGCAAAGCAAATAACGGTACATAATATATCTCACAATCTCGAAATCAACTTTTATTGAGGAAATCATCACTACTTTTCAACGATGTTGTCAAAAAAAATCGCTGCTGTTTTAGGTAAGCAATAATCAATTTCGTTACATTACATTTGATAAACACGGATAGTTATTGGTTATTTGTAATAAAGCCACGAAGCATATTATCAAAATAAGCGAGATGCATGCTTTTATTAGCCTAAACGTCTAAACATAATAACTTTTAGAAGCACTGCATACATTTCCAAATCCCTTTTTTTATTTAATGGTTTCTATTGTTCAAGTCAAATAAAGTCGCACACTATAGTAGGCATATATATGCGTTCGGTGCGGTATTGTAAAATTTCTTCTCGTTCTTCATGTCTTGTAACAACTTAAAAATGTAAGTCTAAAACTATTTAAAAATATATTTTGTATTATTTTATTCAGACTTATACAGGAATATTTGAATCATTACTTTTCAGTGTATATTATATCAGTGTGTTTATCACCTGAGATAGTGTCTTGTTATTGCAGGAAGACCCTTCTAATTTTTAATGATAATGAGTTTCCTCGGAAGCTGTATATAATGGTATTAATATTTTTCTTTTGCTTTATTCTTATAACATATGTTTATTATTCGCGAGCTAAAACCTAGTAAGGCGATTGTAGTTTGAGCATGCATTCAGCGGATCCACACTCTATTAACGTCAATTAATACTATACGGCCAAAGACATCTATACTTAGAGCACCTTTTGAATCTAACTAAGCCTGTTTTGAGGTATTATACATTCGATCAATGTCATTCTGGTAGAACGCCTGGATCTCCTTGCGTCGAATCTTTAAAGAAGCGGTAACGAGCCCAGACTCAGGAAGCCATTCTTCTGCGCACAGTTTCATTTTTACTGGGATTTCCATCTAGTAAGAAAAAGATGAGTGCAGAATACATACCGTAGTAAATACTTTCTCTATTTAGAACAAACATCTCTTTTTACTGTAATCAGACACTACAAGATGGCGCTTATTTTAATACCATCTTGTCATACGTTATTCATAAACGTCGCATGTTCAGTGCGTATTGTGATTATCAATCGACTCTAAAGCTTCTCAAGTCTTCCGAAGCCCATGAAAGTAAGTGCGCAAAATTTGTTTGAATTAGGGTGTATACGTGAGATATAAGAACATGTAAAAAGTGAAACGTTTTGTTGTATAGACTGTCTGTGCGAATTAGGCTCATGTTTTAAGTTTAAATGCTTTGGCACCAATGGAGACACAAATGACATGCTCAATAATGTTAGACGAACCTTGTTGAGATTGCATAGTCGCGCGTGTTGGGTCAACTGTTCAAAAGCGGCTTGAGCGATGTCGGGATTTTTACAAAGTTGCGCGAGAGTGAAGCGATTTGGGTTAACTCCTACGTGCACAGCGAGCTGCTGCAATGCCTTCATATTGGGTGAAATGAGCGCGACGAGAAATGTCGAGTGCGGATTGCCATGGACGTAGATATTATCTATTAGTGGGGAGGTTTTGAGCTCTGCCTCTACCTGTTTATTATAATGACACATCAGAAACGCACGATAAAGCTGCTTAGAGAATGCATTGATTGATGCACAACGCACAAATGCCAACGGCTATATGGTAGTAGCGACCATGGAAACTAGCCACATTTTATTAGTTTGTTAGAACTTGAGATGTGTATATTTCTTATATTTCTCATAAAATCCTTTTGATGCATATTTAATGTTTGTTGTAAATATTAAGTTATTGTACATTAAGACCTTTAGTTGACAAAGCTTGAGGAAGAGTTTCTCAATGCAGCTCAAATGAGAGCAAGCTCAGTGTTTAACTCTAGAGCATGCGTATTGTGAAGGCCATTCGATGACATTTGTTCTTTGAATTTGATTAGTATTTATAATGCAAGAGAAAATGTATGAATATTATGTGTTGGCTTGTCCTATATCTAATTATTTAAGAGGATTACTGATAAATTGAATGAGACAATTGACTTCGTAGCAGCTTGCCTTTCCGAGAGCGATATATTCTCCGAACTGCAGCTTGACCAGGTCCTTTTTACGATCGACAATGCGAATGGTTCCATTGGGAAGAAGCTCTCCAATGTCTCCTGTGTAACACCACCGTATTCCATTTTCTTCGAAGAATATTTTCTGTGTTAAAGCTTTATTTTTGTAATAGCCTGCAAAGGCAATAATTCATATCTTAGTATGTTGCCTTAGCACTGATACCTATAACAATATAATATCCTTATCTCCCTTTTTAAAGTACTAATGGGCAATCGCAACCAACTATAGTGAATACCATTGAATGAACAATATCCTACTCTTTTTTTACTAAGATATCACAATATCGAGCCTGATAACATTCTGCAATTATAAATTCGCACAACTTTGTGATCTAGAAAAAAAGATGGCGAGGTATTTAGAGTTGCGTACTAGATGGCTAGATTTATGCTAGCCATATGCTATATCCGATCTATGCTATATTCGAGCTAACGCTCCGAACTAACTTTAGTACTGCAGACTAGCTTAACTACCTTGGGCAAAATACGTTTTTTAAATTCTAGTCTCTTCATAAGGATATCCAGATTGTCAAGCTCTATCCCTAACTTGATAATGATGAATCATGTGCCTGGCATTACTCTCTATTGGCGTTGAATACTGCACGAATTACCTTTGGTAACTGCGATTCCTCCGACAACTAGTTCTCCACGTGGATTAGGCTTATCTCGGATGGTATAGCCACCTTCCTTCCAGTCAATGAGTTTTACAACTTGGCCTTCGATGGGGCAACCAGTTGAGCCATCACTCATATTGTCAGTATATTCGGTTACTGTGACCCCTGAGGTTGTTTCAGTTAGCCCGTATCCACGCATAAGATATAGATCGAAACACGCCTTAAGAAATACAAACGTATCACCGCACAACGGGGCAGAACCTGTTGCCAATACGCGTATTTGGCCACCTAGAACTGCCTAAAATTAGAATAAAAAATGTTTGTAGACACCAGTCTAGCACAAAACATATACTCTAGATGGATTAGTGCTACAAAGAAATGTATCTTAGCAAATTAACTTTGTATGTTACATTTACTATCACAGTTCTTTCTCTTTGCCTAATAAAAAACGTTTTCTCAGTTAAATCTATTACTGAGCGGAAAATAGACAAATCTAGTGCAGGATATTTTAGATGATCTACAACGACATTGTGAATCTTAGGCATGTAACGTGCGCATGCGGTGATCAAACACAAGAACCTCCTCATGGGTGACAATACGAGTGTCACTTCTATGACAAAATTCCTAGATGGTTTGGGGAAGTCAGGGCTGACGATTAGCTCTGAAAAAGTATACAGTACAATAAAACAGCTCGTTGAGTGCTACTGATGACGACGTTGTTCACAAGGGTGATCAGAAAGAGTCTAAATCGCCGCTCTGGGTGAACGTAGCACATGAAATTTGTAAAAAATATTGCATACTCTATGAACCAACACCAATCTTAATGCACAGCAACAATTTTGGTTTCAGTATATTTTTAACTGACGCTAAAGGTCAGACATCATCTCTAATCAAAGGTGCTTCCAGCATTGATGAAAAATATGTCGTAACGACCATACTCCTTTGCTATCTAAAAATAATGGTCAAGTTACTGTGGCAATATAGTTACAGTCGCTACAACTTCTTCTTTATAGTTACCGTCATAACTTCCAGTGGCTGGCAGTGGAGAGTACACATTTCTATAATTTAAAAATATTTTAGTGTATTTTTCAGTAAAAATGTCATACGTCATTAATACAATGTGGACACTTGACAATTGCATATGCTAATCTGTTGCGTGCATTTCTCATTTATATGAAAAAATTCATTCTCACATCAAGACTAGTCCGCACCTTCATGTTTCCAAAGATGAATTTGTTGAGAATGGGTGTGTCATAGCCAGCCTTCTGCCAGAATGCCTTGTACGATATTACATGGCGGAGAAGCAGTTTGCTAAATAATCCCTTTGCCTGCAAGGAATTTTTCAGTGATATGCCTGAGCGGCCAATAGAACTACTGTAGTGAGACAAGTCCTCGTTAAAACCTTTTGTGTTAGAACATAAGTATGTCTATAAGGGGACCATATACAAACGAGACATTCTACCACACTTAGTTCGACTGCTACGGATGGAATTGTGTGAATAATAATATGTTGCCGTAGACACTTTGATGGATTTCATGTCATGCCGGAACTTTGTAGGCTATTATGTCTCTAAAAGTACAACGAAAACTTTAAATAGCGGCATATGTCATTTATTGATTGGTATCTAAAGTTGATTAACATGTGTTCAAAAAATATAGCATAATTTAAGATAACACATTTGTGTGTTGTATAGTAGTGTTGTTGAAAGCATATTTCCTGTATCATTTTCAACACTCAATGGATTATATGCGCAATACCTCTGCGGCTTCAATGATTCCCTTTCGAACTCGATCAAGGATGACAGGTACAGCTAACATTATTGTTGGCTGGAGAAGAATTGCGTCACCTCTCTGACCTGTCTTAATCCCTGTTCCCTATGTCGCAAAATAGAAAATACGTAAAGTGAATTTAGATCGTTCTATATGTCATATCTTAACTATTTTGATCACACAGAAGACCGAAACTAGTTAGAAGGTAAGGACGAAAATGTTAAAATAATTCATTGCATAGTAAACTTAGGAGAAACTAAAGCGACCACTGTTTGACCTAAAGTTTGGGGCGTTTAGAAATTACCAATATCTTAACAAAAGAAAAGCTCAAACTTACGTACTTAAAGAACGCACATAAAAACTGTACTTGGAACAATATATTAAAAACAACAATAAAACTATTATTATGCATTTTCCTGTTGGAGATCAGAACAGTTAAATCACCCTAATCTACAATAGAAAATCCAAGCATGCAAAAAAAATCGTAACTTCTCGATTAACTTACGTGACGTGGGGGACAAACCCAAGTTGCTAAAAAAGAGCTGAAAAATATTTCAGGTCGCCAAATTCGAAAAAACATACTTCGAACACTTTATATAATATAGCAAGTATTTTAGTGCTTCTTAAGCCCTGTTCTATTAAATCCTTTAAATTACGATAAATTAAATATTTGACTGAAAAATCATAGCACAAAAACCCTACCCGAAGTAATTATTAAGCAATTATAGGTAGCTTGATCTTAAGAGAAAGTTACTGGTTTGCTGTTTTATTCTTTAATCAGACGTAACTCAATATAGTCACATAGTAGTCACGTTGTGCATACCTTATCAATAAGTGTAAGTGGTGAGGAGTATCCAATTCGCGAGCCCATCGACATCATGAGCGATTCACAGGCGAGTTCCATGACGTGCGCGAGTGGAAGGTACGCTATGTATGAATCTTTTTTAGTTGTCTGTAAAAAATGAGAGAAGCAAACATAAAAACAAGCGTCGAAAAAGGGAAAAATGCAATAAATTATGTAAGAGCTTCAGGAACAAGCTGTATTATCAGTAAATAAGGGGTTTCGTTCGTTTGTTTTCGTGCTATACGAACCAGTTAGGGTAAGAGTATGATTACGCCTCCCCTAGAATTCGAACAATCCTACGAAGGAAATAAATGAATATTTACTAGCATATAATCCGTATAATGATACATGCGTACGTAATGAAATGCCAGGTATTCAGTCTTGTTGTGCCCATTTGTTTACAATATCCCCTGTTTCATTTCACATGCAGACTCAAATATAAACATTGGTTTCGGCAACCTATGTAGTTACTATATTGAGTGGTTAGACGAACGTGAACAATTGACACCTACGAACCTCTGGGAAGATAGTCGTATATCCGTTGACAGCTGCGACGAGGTTAGACTGGGATATCATTACTCCCTTAGGAACTCCAGAAGAGCCTGAGGTATACATAATGATTGCGGTGTCATTAGGGCCAGGTACCTCTCCCTGTAATTTCTGCACAACCGTATTTCAACACAAAAACATTGCACTGTGGGGGCTAATTCATAAGTTAAGCTATATAGGGGTTAAAAATGTCTAAATAAATTCCAAGTACACACAAATAGCTGTAATGTGCTATATATGCAATGGCAGCTGAATCAGCGCTCAATTAATTAATTTTCTGCATTTGCTTTTTGAAAGACCTTTCCACTTTACAGGATAAGTGCTTAATGTTAATGTTCGAAAATGATCCGTTTTAAAAAATGGGTATCACAATGTAGTAGGCTGTATTTAATCTATTATTGAGTAGAAAATTAATCGTAGTTAGAACATCACCGATTTCTGATTTTACATTGCTATACGACTCCGCTGTGACTAATGAACTTAAAAACACATCAAATTCGGCCAAAGCGATAACAAATACTACAGTAAGTGCTCTTAATTAAATAACCAAGTATATATTGTTCACCTTGCGTGCAGCCAAGCCGATTTCTTCAAGCTTTGAAAAAGGGATGAGGTTGATACCATTGATTGCTGGCAATGGACTTTTCGAGGTTTGATTCTCCATATAAATTATGTGCGTTACAGAGCTTATGTATGGCAGAATTGGGATTATTTTGCCGAGAAGGTCCTGAGATGTAACGATATGCGTAACTTCTGTCTCGTTGATACCTGGGAATACAAAACACATGACGCCAAAATAGTAAAATCAACAAATTGTTTATGTTGCAGAATGCTTCTACGAATAACGAATACAGTGATACGGGCAGAAAAGTAATCTATTTAAGGAATAATTGCATACATATCTTCGTAGAATTGTGAGAATAGTTCGTGCTTGCATGAAATATACCATGTATTAAGCCTGATTTGCCTAGAGTTGCGTACAACGTCACCAAACGTATGTTATTTCTCAACAGGGCCTGAGCTGTCAACATCCACTCTAACCGAGTTTCTGCAAATATTGCTAAGTTCTGTCGAGGTCTGTAAACGGAAAAACACCAATAAGAGCATTTTACATTTTGCGCAGTTTTCTATTTAAAGAGATCTACTGCACTAATGTAACGTCTGCAATCGGATATTTTGAATAATCATCCAGTCCTAGCCGCTCAGCCTGTTCTTTTTAAACTTAATCATGGCGATATTATGCGCAATTAAAGTTAGTTTAATGTATAATATCTTTGTGTTGTCTCTTCCTTGTCTTCTTAACAAAATAATGTAGAAACACACTCTTAGAGTGAATGTTTGATTATTTTAGACTCACTTTATGCCCGTTTGAAGAAGTCCGGCGGCTATAAGGTCGATCTTTTCATTAACCTCGCGGTACCTAAGCCAACGGTACTCGCCCAATGTATACTGTAATACAGCCAATAAGTAAATGTAAAATTTGAACTCAAAAAAATCTCATTTTATGACAGCATGATCTTTGAAGCTTGTAATCTTAGCAGCCACCATCGGTCTTACCCGTATCCCTTGTTGCTGCATCATAGAATCAAACTATATTTTATAAACTACATATGAACCGTAGATATCTTATGGCTTCATCTCATAGAAATTCAAGTTGAATTTGAGTTAGTCTTTTTGAAGTCGCTATTTTAGGTCAAACGAAATTTTTAATGCGTTTTTGCAAGATATACGTCTGGCTCATTGAAAGTAAAAATCTAACTAATAAAAATAGTAAGGTGAAACCACTATTGAATATCTGTCGTTATAAAAGCCTCACCTTTTTGAAGACCCTTCCATCGGGCTGTTTTTCTTCTTCTTCCGAAAACACCTCACGTGACCCGAGACATTTGCGATCGTTAAATTTCTCAATTGCCCTAAACGATATTCATACACATACAAACACACACATAGAATGACGAAATTGAGGAACGCATGTGTGTTAGATCAGGAAGGTATTAAGGTGTGAAAAAGGGCGTGTGACTAATGACTATATGCTATCTGATCATGTTTGATTATAATATTTCGCATAGGTCCAGAGTATAATTACAAATTCCGATCAAGAAAACTGTCACTAGCTCCTGTCTACAAAAGCTAAATACAACCATAGGATTAAACAAGTTGGACGTTCATTTATGGTTTTAGAAATCTATTGGCAAGAATCAAAGATGTTGTAGTACAACCTAAGTTGATATGTACGATTTCTCGATGATGCAATGGTACAAACATTCTTATAAGCTGATCCATTGTAGTGATGCCGTCGAAAAGGCCCTTGTTTCGGGAAAAGGCTCTCTTCATTCCAGATGTAAGAGGTTGACCGGGATGTAATGGAATGGAGTACATAAGCTTTCTGTCGATAGGACAATACAAAAAAGCATCTTTATCATAACCTACACTTTATGGTAACCAACCCAGTTTGTTAAACCTGATGGAATCAATTCTACAATTTAGCTATGCCATCGCAGTAATGGATCGGGCGGCTACGTAGCTGACTCCAGAACAAGTAAAACTTGGTAGCTCAAATCGCGCTCGTAACACACGTTTTTATTATTATTAACATCGTGTGCTCAACGTGCTCGAAAACATGTGAAAGCAGTTTTAAGATTAAAATAAAAGGGGTCCAAAATAAATATATTTAAGCCGGCTACGTTATAAATATATTTATTAGGTTAACCTAATCTCGAGCATATGTACGATGAGACGTAACCTGTATAAAGTTTTAGTTGTTTCGTTTTCTCATGATTTACTCATTTTTGTTTCTTTTTTCGCCTCTTTTGTTTGAATTCACTTGAATAAACCGGTGTACCTGAGAGTCTTCTCAACTGGGTTTCTTGTTAAACATGTGTGTCGTTTCATTGCTTCTTTTCACAACATTATCTAAATGAGATCCACCGATCTGTCTAGAGGTCTCGCTACCCGAGGTACAACGTAGACTACGACCAAACGTCTCCAAAAAGTTGCCAAGAACATCAGTAGCAGCAATAAAGATAACAACATAATAACAATGTGGTAGCTTGACATCGTAATTGATGATACTTTCTGATGAAACAAAACGAACTATTCCAAACCTTGAGAATCAAATATACAGCCTAAACAAGCTATTAACAACTAAAGAACAAGTAGAAACATTGTCGAGGTTCGTGACGCGTGTGGTCTGAGAAAGACACGATGACGACATAAAACAAATTAGTCTTATAATAATTCTAAATTGGTCTTCAAATAATTTTATAGTTGATGTACTCTGGAACGATTATCTGACTTTTTGGTATTTCTGGTAGTGTTTTGGCTTTTATTTGGCGAAGTTAGAGATTGTGCACATTACTATGTGAGAACTCAGTAATGAATGGCGCTTACGCCGTGTTCCATCAACACTACCCTGTCTGCGCTAAAACATGGTAACCAATAATCGCTTATTGGAAAATCTTGGATTTGGGTGGATTTAAATGTTGGATAAATTAAATATAAGGTGCAGAATAGTGAAAGCTAGCCGAATTAGCAGAGAGTGTCCTTTCCATTTTTCAATTATTGTGTTGATTTTAATAAAATAAAACCTGTATATTGATAAATGGATGTTATTTTAGGAAAATGTAACTGGCTTAACGCATAATGTAGTTATTTTCAGCGCTAGCATTTCAGAATGGTTACATTTTCTCCTGGTTTGCCGTAGGCACGCGATGTTGTTTTGCCAGACTGGCGTAACTAAAGTTAGTTAGACCCATTCACACACCAGCTTGATCCCATGAGGCAGTAGACGGTCATGCTTGGACTTGCGTAAAGCATTCAAATGATGTTGTCTCAACATTATTATATGTTTCATTATTATATGTTGGCTGTTACTGTATCTTCATGTCTTTACCCCTTTTAAAAACAAAATAGCAACGTTTCTTTTGAACTACCGAGCTAATCGCTGCTTATTTTCTGAATTTCAAAAGACACGTTTGTTAGGGATCAGGAACGCAGTAACCAATTTAGCGTAAATGCCATTCATCTGAGGTGGAAGAACGATATAAAAAATAATGTAGGTAGAAATGATAGGCGAGAGAAATGACAAAATGCTCACACACGTTCACACAGATGCCATCCCTATTTCTATAGGCATCTAGATCTGCTTATATCCTAAATAAATTCATTCGCGGAGTATTACAGCATAGATTAGTGGCTCATTTTGGTTTTGTGGTTCGCCCGCCGACACACAGCGGCGTTTGGTAAAAGAGCATGTCGTTGAATGATTCAGACCATGACCAAGTCTGCATCTTGCTCCTTTGGCGCGAATTATGATTAGAACAATCAGAACTTTTATCTCACCCTTGTTGCATCACGCACGCACACAAACACGGCTGTGTTTAGATCTGTGTGTAATATATGTAGAATGTTTTTTTTGTACACATACAAAATGTGTAATCTAGAGATGTTAAAAGCAACTAGAGCTGTATCTAGCATTTCTAGGTATTAAAAACAGCAGTCGAGATCGGTAGCTTGGTGCATTCACGTGTACCTTGCGACCGGGGCAGATACAACGTGCTCGATTCGGTCCCCGCCGTTGCGCATTTACATATCTGGAGTCCGTCTCACGAAGTAATGCAAAAAGCTCTACTGTGAACCTTAAATGTTGGCTAATGTTCAGCCCTAAAAATATAGTGTTAAAAACAGCAAACGGGTCCGCGGCACTATTATTACCGAATGATCAAAAAGCGAAGAAGACCCTTTACATACAGAGATTCACCAATAGAATTTCCATAGGAGTCTATGTTAGATTCAATGAGAATTTCTTTGAAGTGAATTAAAAAAAAAACAATCTCAGTGCATCTTACGCGTAACTTTTCTTTTCGACGTTACGTTCCTCATATGTGTCCAATGTAGCCCTATACTGCCACGGTGATATCGATTTCGATTTTCTGTTTATCATTTTAATAGATTCATTTATAAATATAAAAGTCACACTGTCTGCCACTCTTTTTATTATAAGTGAAATATATGTGCCAAGTTGCCCCAAGGCATGAAGGATCCTGTAATATTCGAAGCACACATTATTACACAAATGGGCTAAAACCTGCCGCTGTAGAGCTCCGGTATATTCATTCCAAGGTTGCAGTTCAAATTAAGGCCTTTCTTCAAATTTATTGAGGCGTTAATGTTATCATATAGAGCAGTTTTACTTTACTACAGCGTTCGAGGGATATCGCCTACTAGTTACATATTTATTTGAATAGCATGTATATGCCTTTTACAAAAGCAGTATCAATGAGAACCTTCAGGCCCGTCAAGTACTTGATAGAAAATAGTTGACTGATTAGCAATTAACTATTGAATTTCCGTGAACACTCCCATTTACTTCTATTTGCAAGAAGAGTCGTATGGCAAACATATTTAGCAAATGATGATTCAGCAATATTCAGATCTATCTCTATCAATGCACTCATCGCTCAAGCAAATCCTGGCCAATTATCAAAATAAGTTTTTATCTATTAATGGCACTGGTTGGTTCTGAATGTTGTGCAACTATAAAGATATTAACAATCGCTACAATTAGATATAAGGTGCCATATGATCGATAGGTAGACCTACGTATTTTTGATAAAATCGACGTTGTTCATCCAGCAGTGGACGGTTTGGGTGCTTCCGTGAACAGAAAAGGGGACTTCCAACACGATACACTCCAGATCAGCTCGTAGTTCTTGGACAATTAAAAACCGTATACCTTCTTATTTATTTTGTGGCTACCGGCTAGGTATTTCTAATTTGCTTCAAGTTGTTGTTTGCGCCATCTCATATTTGAGATCGCAAAAATAGCTCGACCCCGATACGGCTTTAGACGGGCAATAAGAACGCAATGCCGATTGCTATTCCCACTCACTTGCGAAAACAAATTCGCATTAGACTAAGCCTACTGAACTGACAAGAAAGCAGTCATTGCGCATAGCAATGTTCATATTCATCGTAGTCCGCATGATATCAGAACACGGACCGAAATAAATCATCTAGTTACCACTTCCACCAAGCCGTTATGAGCAAAAAGATGAAGTTAGCCTTACGTTTTCGGCGATTTGCTCACCCACTCATCTAAACGGCATAATGCTTTGCTAGGCAGGCTCCAAATGCGCAAGAACATAACCGTCGTAACATTGTTGTTGCTGCTCCTGCTGCTGTTGTCTTCGTGGTCGCCGAGTGGCTGTTAAATTGCTATTGCTGATGTTGCCGATTGTAACTACCCGATTAAAAACCAGGCAAAAATAGAATTCAGCGCTCTGGTTGAGAAAGTCATATCTGAGCAGAATATTAAAGCTGTCACTATTATCAAACAAGTTGAAAAGCATTCAAGATGATGAATTTTTGGCTAGATAGGACTATTATTCAGCACAAAACGATGCCTTCACCGGATTAACGGTTTGCACTAACGGTTTGTAACTTCTTTCCGATGCGGTGTATTAGATAGATACGCCTTAACTGGTAAACATGGATGGTTGAGCATGAAGCTTCAAGATACTCCTTAATGAGGACTTGTCTTGGAACTTCATAATTATGATTTTTCACCTTCCTAGATATCTTGCACAGCTGTTAGAACTTCAATCGATATTTGGTTGGATGAATAAATGCTAGCTGTTAACTTACTGACTACAAGCACACATACTTTTGTGTGTATCAAGTGTTAAGTGTTGCTTATTTTGCCGCACATCTAACAATTTTGACATTTGTTTACAATAGGCAAAACAGTTTCGTTTTTCATCTCTACTTCTGCGTTATAAAAGAATTATATAGCCTGATAGATGCTTTGTAACCCTAGATTTGTAATATTGAAGATTCATGAGAGAAACAAGAACTATGTAAGTGACTCTTTTTAGCTGCCGCGCTTCATTTTACATAGGAGTTTGTATCCTGAGGGTGCCCGACTTTAAGTGTCTTTCAACAGTGTGTTATCCTTTTACCGGAAATTCAGTTGCCAAGAATGAATTAGTAGGTATAGAACTGTTTTGTTATCTTAGGTAACTTTACGTATTTTGAAGATGTTAGTCACTTTCGTTAGGAAAACCGTTCCTAATTTTCAGCCAGAATAGGCGGACCAGATGTGACCCCATGTGACGTCCGCAATTAATTGTTATTTCTAGGCTATTTCCATTCGCATAATGATGAAAATGAGCTAACCTGTTGCTCCATATATTCCAGGGCTTCTGCATCAATGTATAGATCGGCAACGTGAGCACATCATAGCAGAAACTGATTACCTGCAAAAACATTTCATATTATTTGAACTAAATGTAAATAATACTGTTTGTGATATTCTAGATGTGGTAAAAACGATCTTCAGCTGTTCCATTTTCATTCTGCACATTTCGTCGTGCACTAGGACATGTTATCATGTTAATATACGCTACTGATCAAGGGCGAGAATGTTACTCCCCAATTTCAGCTACGCAAAATAAATCGCGTGAAGGTAGTACATTTTAGATTTATTTTTATGAAAATAAAACGTGAAAATAAATTGAGAGTTTTGTAAGATAAATATATAGTATTATACATTTTTGGTCCATATCTCAACGTGAAAAGTTGGAATAGCAGTTTACTATTTTGCGAACGATGAGAGATCGTTTCATTTATTAACAAATGCAAACTGATACATTTGAGTGATAACTTGTCCTTGTACATCACTACCTGTGCTGCTTTGCAATATCCAATATTCCTGCTACTAATGCCATTCATATACACTATTTGAAACAGCATTGCTAAATGTACTCAATAGTGTGTATATTATCTCGCAAATTATTCGAGAATCAAGGTTCATCCAAGCAGTTTTGCGCATTCACTTTCATTTTGAAGACATGTATTTACTTTAGAATACATTCATCTGAAACTGCTACGCGATCTGTTACACCAGTTATTGTGGCACTACGTATACCTCTCCCAGCTTGAATGTTGCGACCGTTACAACAAGTTTTCTCATGAATAAGCATTAAATGGAATTAGCGAAGTATCATAAAAACAAACACGGAACCATGTCTAGCCAACGCGCAGAGAATGTTGTCATTTTGTGTACTATGCGATAGTAATTGCTAAGGTAAAGGCTGAAAAGACACTGCCATAGCTGGTAAAAATACAAGTTAGTTTTGTACCTTTGGGCAACTAAGTAAAAAATTCGCGTTTCCGTGTGCTTCAGCAATAATGTGTTTTATAGCTTTCGCGAATTTTAGAGTGTCCACGGGTATCGACGATTACATCTCCGTGGTATTTACTCGCTGCTATAAACTCGTATTTGGTATTACAATTCGTCTAAAACAAATGAGACATTGATCATTAGATACCGACAATTAACGATGCACTAGATGAACGCTACGTTTATTGCCATTATGTTCTTCTCTAGTAAACCTGAACCAGGTCATGTTTGTGGTAACTAGCTCATAATAGATCCGATATTAGTTCGAATGCTTAAGGCCGATCCATCTTTTGCCAAGGCAATGCTAGTATTTGTCTACGCTCATTTATTTCCATCTTTCAAGAAGAGTCCCTTTCCTAGTATTGCTCCTACTCAAATATACTTTTGAGCAAACTTTAGCCAAATGAAAAGAAATTATTGCCCAAGACGACACTTTTTTAATGAAAACGGCAAAATTGAAATTATTTTGTAACAAAAATGGTCTATAGAAATGATCGAAGTTACAAATTATCTAATCTCTGCAAACACAATTACCGATCATTTGTACTAGAAAAGTGCAGCTTTATTAAGCTTTGTGTTAACTCCGTAATGTAAATATCATTACTATACATTTGTTAGTACATTGTAGTCTTCAGCTATTGATAGCAATAGCTTGAATAAAAATAGTACTAACCTTTATAGCTCCAATTGCGCCGAGGGCGATAATCGACTCAGCCATTCCAAGCAACTGTTAGTCCAATAATGTTTACAAGTGAGTCTGAAATCATATTTATCATAAAAGCAAACGACACGCTGGGCTATAATTATTTTCTTCAAGGGTAACGAAATGTGAACTACGTGCCATCAATAAGAAATATAGAGTTTGTTTTTGGCTCTGGTCTCTTAGCTTTCGGAATTTGGTCATTATATGCCAGATATTGTTCAAACTGTTAGTTGGTACGTATCAGTTCAGCAACTAAGTAGCAGCGTGTCGAGAGCATCTGTTTACAATAGAATTGCAGAGAAGTTGCCTAGGCTGGTGGGGGGCTCTGCGTAGCTTCTGAATCTGTCTGTATATCCACATAAACACACCTGTATTATAGAGAAAATATAAATAACATTGAACTCTATCTCTTTTGAATCCCATTTGCTTCACTTCACACAGCCTAGTACCTCTTTGATACGCTCAGCATATCAAATCTTAGCACAATACGTTTAACCGTCTCATTATTCCTATTTCATGAACGATATATGGCACCTCTATGTATTCGGCCTTATTGACGTTTATTTAGAGCAGGCATAATGTGCAGCTAACGTTAACTCCAGAGCCACTAAAATTAGTATGAAGCATCTAATTGCCACCAAATTGTGTTTGACAGTCTCTATACAATTTTAGGTAGGTGTTTTTGCATGTTTTTTTTCTACTTTCCCGCTGCTGCTCTTGTAGTCAGTTTATTTGTGCTCTTCGAAAACAATATCATGTCGGTCACATTATCGTCTTAAATGTCTACCCTAGGGCATACTTTTTCCGCATATCTTAGCCATGTTTTACAGCTCGATACCATTATTTGCAAAAACAGCCCATTTCCCATGTTTTATTACTTTTCCTAAGCATCAGTAATTAAACCTTTCGTCCTCACGTACTGCTGCCATTTTGCGTTTATTTCATCACGTTTGTTAGGGCAGCCTTTTTGCAAAAAAATCATAATTTCGACTTCTTCAGTGGTTTAGTTTGGCTAGTTTGTCGAAGGTACAATTCAGATCTGCGATTATATGATTTATTGTACTCGGGTGAACTCTTTCTCTTCATGTAACATTTTTTTTATTTTCAGGGGTTGCTGGGCCTTTTATACCCCAATTTAGCTTCAGACATCATAGGCTTTCCCGTACTTCTGTGGACTACGACTAGATGACTGCCAACTCCTATACAACCTCTGTATCTTATAGCTTTCATTAATGCAGCCATCTGTGTTGGCTAATTTTTCCTGTTCTTCGAATTTATTTATATTCAGGATTCACTGGGGCTTTTATAGCCGTAATAGATGCTGTCCACTTACGGAAATGATACGTCCTTCCTTATGTTCAAGTTCTCCATGTTTAGATTTAAATAGTAATTGTTGCTTCGGTGAGGCTAGTTAGAATGACAGCTGAATGACGCGCAAGGTTAATACTTCGACGAGTCAAATTCTAAAGAAACTTGGAAGCTGCTATGTCACATAGACCCTTCCTGACAAAATCCTGATGTTATATTTAACAGTAGTTCGGGGAGTTCGTCATGATGAAGAACGGCTGAGTTTTAAGCTTTCATGTTTCGTTCAATTTTGTAAATTATTAAAAAATGATTAAAAGAAAAAATTGATTTCAATAATAACTACATTTCTTCGGCCTGTTTGTTTTGCTTGGCTTGTAGCATTCCTGTCTCTAAAATTCTTTATACTTAACATATTTTCTCGCCTGCAGAGACTGGAATTGATTGTCATTCAAAGATTGTTGTAAAGCCGGTCGAAAATCATAATAGACAACCTAGAAAATATATCAAGTTGTCAATTAAAGTTCAGTGAAGAAGAATTCTCTCGAATGCTTTACTGACGTAAAGAGCTTTCGATTCTGTCACTCGATTTTTTCTTTCGATGAAACTTACCAATTGCGACTTCCATAAGGATGCATTCAGCCATAGTTCTATGTTGAGTCGATTTTTGATCTATAGGTATAACAAATGATATATATATATATATATATATATATATATATATATATATATCTATAGGTATAACA
>MNPL01000597.1:0-36833 GCA_002081605.1 Tropilaelaps mercedesae
ATATATGTGTATATATATATATATATATATATATATATATATATATACATGGTTATAAAGAACGTGTTACAGAGTTGCAGTGTCGGGGCGCACCATAGTGAAACATCGTATTAGAGGCACCAGGTACACGAACATCACTGACCTTAGAGTCGCAATTATTGAAGATGGCGGAACTGTACGCCCCATACTGGGGTCCCAAAGGGATGCGTCCATCCTTCTCCCGATTCCGCAACAATGAGGAGATTTGTTGCAGCCGCAAATGAATAACGCGGTGGAGCGTTCGTGAAGCGGCGACGGCCACTGCTGCACCTGCGTGGCCGTCGAATAAAGCAAAATACCTGAAAAACGTGAATCAGAAAATGACAATTGTTCGGTTTAAATGCGTTTGCGTTCAAGCAAATAACCCAAAAGCCGTAAAACCCCTCCAGAAGTAAACAATATAGAGGGTAGTGGCAAGCACCTTAACGACATTTAGGTTGAATAAGGAGAAGTATGGTTTTCCCGTACGGGGGCACTGCACTTTCGAGTGCACAGGGCCAAAACAATAATTTTTCTTGGAGATCGCCGCAATAAGACGAACAATTAGCAATAACAAATTTAATCATTATCATCATATCACTGATAATATCTCGAATGACAGAATGTTAATGTCAGTCCAAGGAATTTTGTAAGCGTGGTATTAGCCCTTCAAGTGCGTACATGACCTCTATTCGATATCGAATTGAACACGAGGGCTGCGCTTTTATTGTGAATGAATTAACGACACATTTTTATTTACTACGCCCAAATCGCTTCGATGGCAACATGTAGCACCCGAAAGTGTGAATAGTTTAAGTTGATATATAATTACCTGTAATTTAATTCTTCACATATTTCGATATATTTTTCTCAAAGCATTTTTTGACTAAAGTCGGTATCCTGTCTAGATTCGCTAAATACGACTAGGTTCACAGATTAGTACGCATATTATTATCTCGTTAAACTACGGATGCTACTGACCGATAAGGTATACAATCCCGGCAGTGGTTGAGGTGGTGTTCCAGTTCGTTTGGGGTAGCATGTTCGAGAATTTGAGCGCATCCCGGGTCCGGACTAATAGCACCGGCTTGACACGTGGCTTGATCTTCATTCCGAATACTTTTACCTGCATTGACTGTTTCAGCGTAGCCTGCCGTCCATGGCAACAATGAGATATTGCGAGGAACAAGAATTGGACGAAGTGTGTGATCGGCGCTGGCCTAAAATCATATATTTAGGGGAAATATGTTGACCAGATTCAATGAGATACGGAAATGCAAAGGATGGAGGGATAACGTAATGTAAGTATTATAGTACTGAAAGCAGTTTCAGACTTGAAAAATTGATGATCGATGCTTGCATATTGGTTGAATGAAGCAGTTCACCATCCGACGTTTATACACTTACGATACGATTCATTTGTACACATACGATAGGTTTGCATCTCGTATAGCAGACACGGTTCTAGTTATCCTTATTTCTTGCGATGTCTATATAAAATTAAAAGACATTTCATAAAAAAGGACCTTACCATAAAATTAAGGTAAACGGACTATTTACCACTTCACAATACAACTGGTTTTACGGAAATTACACTAACTATTTAAGAAGTATTCTTTTATTAAAAAAGTAATCGTACGTTCATTATTAAGATTACCTCATTTACTATAGGAGGAAAGATAAGCTAATTTAGCGTGTGTCGAGACGACCGCATTCGTTGTGTCAGAGTTCGAACCACAACAAAAGTGTGTAAGGGAAGATTAAGAGAGTATATCGCCAACGTATTAAAAGTACGTTCCATTTCGCCTGATGCTCAGTCGAAATTTAGCACTTCCTTCTGAAGCAGATCGCCATAAATTCGTACAAAAAATGTGTAGACATTATAGAAGTTTGTTATTCGATTCTGTCAAAAATATCTTTCAACCACTCAATCGTAGACAAACCGAATCAGAAGGAAGCCAGTTTTCTGATTGTGTTTCCCTGTCATAAGAGTTGACAATTTCATGGGGCTTCTATATGCTACTAACAAACCTCTCCACCAACATTTGTGCTCGGTATATCTGCAGCTCTGTAGCTCTCTCCCCATCTGTAGTTCTACGGCTGTACTAGCGTTTTGTCGCCCCGACAGAAGGTATTCACACCAATGTTGTCTGTTTACTATCGACAGAACACTTACTCCGGACTGGAATCGGCCACGCTCTGGATTATA
This sequence comes from Tropilaelaps mercedesae, assembly GCA_002081605.1. Taxonomy (NCBI): domain Eukaryota; kingdom Metazoa; phylum Arthropoda; class Arachnida; order Mesostigmata; family Laelapidae; genus Tropilaelaps; species Tropilaelaps mercedesae. The sequence goes on from MNPL01000597.1 coordinate 2,228, forward strand.
CCACGCTACATGTGGTGAGCAGGTGGTAGGACAATGTGTAAACAAGCGCCTATTAACAAAAACAGCTTCGTGTCAAGACAAACGAATGGCAAAAATACTTCTCTGGCGTACCCTGAATGTGAACTGCATATATCATTCGCTTTGTTTTGCAACGCAAAACTGACAGACCTACGACGATACGGAGGAGTAAAAGAACAAAATGGCATGTCCTAAATATTTTTTTATTTTGGAAACACAACCCGAAACGCTATGGTAGCAAGGCATCTAGATTAATATAATTCTCAAAACGGAATGAAGGCTCATTACGGATAACTTCGATGTGGTTTACTTAGGTTACTTTTGTTGGGGAAGAAGGTGACGCCTAAAATAGTACCCTCAATAATTTTGTTAGAGCTGGACTAATTAATAAAGTCTGATGGAATTATGCGCAATGAATCATAGGAACGCTCCTGTACTGCTGGTTGATGCTTGCGTCACCACGATCAGATCTATTATTATTTTTATTATCACTGTTAAAGTATCAATTTCAAACTACCAAAGCCATCTTTTTAATGCATTCTATCGTCATTGCTCGCTGACCGCTGAAATACCGCGATGTAGTAGTCAAAGTAGCGCCCAGATTGAAAATAACAGACAGATGTAACTTTCGCGAAAGTGATGCGGGTACATTTGTGTTGTTGCGTGCCGAGGGCACGGTCGATCCTAGACTAGCAATGGAACCTCAATTCTATTTGTGTGTCACAGCAGTATAGGTCAAAATCCTCTAGAGCTGAGTTATATCCTGCCCGAGATGTTGCTAATTCGTAATGTCTATCGCAATCAGATACACAATTCCAACAAGCTGGCATTACCACTGTAAGCCATTGGCACCCATTCGCCACAAATTCGCTGGAGCTTTGATTTCTGTGCTCGCCTTTAGGTAGTAAGATGATGCTCGACTTAATCGCTACTCGTAAAACTCTGCCGACAATTATAAGCATCTACGTATGTGAGAAGATCAATAAGAGAGATTTTCTCGATTGTACAAAGATTGCGCAAAAGGGCACCGAGAAATATGCATGGGGTAAATAATGAAGATTCACAGAATCTAAGACGAAACCGTTGCTTATAAATGCACATGACGTGAAAAACACTCAGAAGATTTTATGCGTCGCTAGAAAATTTGAAGGCATCTAGGCACCAGGTACATTAAGCACTTGTTCTTAAACCTAACCGAACTGAGGTATCGAAAATTAAAATATTTTAATACAAAATAACAATAATCGTCATCGTCGTTAGAAGAATATTTTTTGATAAAGACTTTCTTCTTTAGCGATTGGCAACTTGATTTAAATTTTGTGCCCATACGGCTAGCACCATGGCTCCAGTATTCTATCTAAGCTCTCGCTACGGTCATCTAGTCACTATTAATTTTCAATCTAACATTGTCATTCAGAATCACTAATTTTTTCAATACTCTTTTAAACGCAAACAGGTGCGTTCCGCCTATAGTCGCCAGTCAGTGCGCTGACATGCTTTGCCAATATTCGTCATTGACTTTTGTTTCACTTTTCCCCTTTGCCCGCACACCCACCTGTATCTCTTCACTACTACCGAGCTGCAGGAATTCCGGCCGGCTATAGTTGAACTTCAGCTTCCGGGAGTCGTTGTTCGGTCCCGTGCCGTTCCCAGTTCCGACTTCCAACTGGTCATCATCGACTGGAAACGCATCGAGATTCTGGACGACATTGTAGAAGGCGTTCCGCACCCTCGACAGCATCTCGACGACGCCCCACACGGTTGCGGAGGATAGAACGCGCAGCTGATCACCACATGATACCTCAGCGGCGCCAGAAGCTGGTGTGATGGCAGCTGCCGTCGATCCGACCGGCACCGGCAGGGGCACCAGCACAGGAACTGGTGGCGCGGCTGACACCGACGTCAACGCTGAAATATTCCTAGAATCAGCTGGTCGGGAGGCTACTAGTGCGCTTGCCCCGGCTGTTGTGTCTGCGGCACCAACGGACGCTGGCGATGTTTCCGTGCCCGCTTCTGACACTGTTGATTTCACTGTTGGGGCTACTAACACAAACTGGTAGGCCGCCACCCGTTAACGAACAACGACACCATCGACGATGCCGGCAGGAGCAAAATGCGGGGTCCGCCTTCTCCTTTAGCAGATCGTACGGGAGAAAAATGCGCCCTTTCACTTGCCGTGCATCGCCGGGGCCGCACCCCACCATTCCATGTCTCGCTATTATGTTTATTAAGACTTTCTCTCTGTGTATGTGTGCCACCTGAAGAGAAAGTGCTGGCGTGGCCAACTAAGAGCTCCTCTGTTTGGTAACGTATGGTTGCGCCCAAAAGTGTAAATACCGCCAGACGGCTGGCCACCGTAATTCTCACTGAGGTTTTGTGTGACTGCCAGGTCCAATCTCCACAAGCTCCCGCAAACTGCGGTGGTGTATCGGGAATTTCTTTCTGCAAAAACTCAACTCACACACAGATGGATAAACACACGCACACAACACTCGCGAATCGCACCTGGAGGCGAAGAGTATGCTCACAGCTGATTCAATTTGACGTCAGGATGCGTCTATTCGACCATTATTTCTAGTCCTGTTTTTTGGGCGAAGGAGTGCGTCAGCGGTGTTCAGACCAGCTCGTCAAATCGACTCCAGAGCATCTGGACGGCCACGATCGATGAAAGCAAGAACATCATGTGCTCCCTCGTAGTTCTGCGCTACTCTCTTGACAAGCGGAGGTGTTGGACTGCGGTGCGACAACGGAACTTCTAAGTGACGCCCGCTGAGCGACTCCACGCAAGCCAGGACCCATAGAAGTAGATAAGCGTCCTTCAATCCCTTCTATCGAATAATTTCCGTACACATTTAACGTAACTGTGTGGTCAGATGAACGAAATGGCGGACAAATCGGCCCACATTATCGCCAAACGGCCAGCTCAAGCCCCATTGTCTGACCCTAGCCAAGTTCTGTCGTAAAAACTCGATCGAACAGAGTCACACGGCGATAGCACAAATTTACATCACACACATGGGCGAGACGTTGAACATCGCCGGATCGTCGACATATCCAGCCAAATCAGCAGATGTTGTAGACAGCAGCACCCGTTCAGCCACTTCGTGGGTGAATGCATAGGCAGGCCCTCCCAGACGACGGATGTTTGGCTGTCGACAACGTCAACACCACCGAACACCGACAACACCATAGACACAGGCCGTACTGCGTCTCCCTAGACCCAACGGTAGCAGACGCCTGTAAGCGTGCAATTTTGTCGTCCGCTCTGCCGGGCGACATCAAGCCAAGCAATACTAAACACGGACCGCTGTCATAAACATGATGGGCGAAAATGAATGGATGCATGCCCCGTTCCATGAACCAGCTCCATGGCGAGGACTCCAGGGGAGGCGATCAGCAGAAGAGCGACGGAGTGGGATCTCTTTTGCGACACGTCAGCTGGGCGGGCGAGTGCAAAATAAAAGAAAGGAAGAAACACACAGGCAAAATAGGAAACAGGCGTTGAGTTTAAGGAGTCTTGCTCGATCGCCATCAGCCGGCTATTCGTTGCGTGTGGTACTCGTTATCATCGCGCTGTTGTTCGTGTGTCGCAGATTACGTGCAACGTTCACTGTGAGCGCGGTGCGTGGCCGTATAGAAGACGACGGGCGTTGTGAATGTACCGCCGCGGTGTTGCCGCATTTGGCCGAGGAAGTTCCCTCTTGTGACTGACAACGGCTAAGGGGAAGTAGCAAAGGAGAAACTAAGCGCGAAGGTGAGCAGTCAGCGGCCCCACCTGCGACGCTGCGACGACAACCCCTCTTCGTCCGACAAAGAAGAATGTCTGGCGGATTCTCGACTCGGCTTGTTCATTGCTCTTTTAGAGAGACGTAGGCAAAGGGCGGGGGTCACGCGTGTGAGGAGCCGGATTTAGATACGTCAGGTGTTTTTGTCATCATCGTCGTCATGAATGCCCTCTTAAGCGCTGGAGCCGTTCGATTGATAAAGTCTCTCGTGTGTGGAATCGTTTCAGGATTGACGCAGGTGGATGATTCTGTAACGTCGATTCGTCGCAGTATTTTAGGAAGTTTCGCTGCGGAACGACTGACGAAGAAGCTCCGTTACGAATCAGCTGCTGATGTACAGGATTCGCGTACAGCAGAGTAAAGAAGCGCTGCTCCATTCGATTGACACGTTTCGGCTATCAGAGTGAGAGAGAGAGAACGACAGACAGGCAATAAGTGAGTTTGACGGGTTGACGTTTTTGACGTATTTCGTCGAGCTAGCTGGTAGAACGTCCATTCGAAGAATTGTATGAAATAAATTTAGCACGAGTTATTATTCGAATGCACGCGAGCCATGTGCGTGGTCGAGTTGAAATGCGATACAAGAATGCTTAGGCGGTTAAGTGCTGTAAAACTGTCTAATCGAATCCTAATCACCTATCCGAACCTCTACCTAATTTAATCAAAGTAATCTTTTGGGTAAAATTAACTGTCATGTCGACTGAAATAATTGTCAAAGGAGGATTTACCAAGGTCGTATCAGTTAGAGTAGCTCCTGACGATGATACGTGTTCGCGAAAACGCGATGTCGTACAACCAGTGCATAAAAGCGCATCTAAAGGAAGTGCTAATACGAGTGGATCTCCGACTTCATGGCAGGAGAGTATGTCAGCTCCTCCGAAGACGTGGGAAACAGCGGCGGCGGCGACGTCTTCAATGCCCCAGTCCGCGTCGTTGCCAGCTTCAGCATCGTCGTCCACAGAAGCCTCTGCGTCAACCGGCGGAGTTCAGCCAGCTCAATCTCCACCACCTTTGCCCCCACCGCGTCCCGATGTTGGTCTGGGTCAGCTGGGAGCCTACGGCGGCGGATACAGCAGTTATAGTCCCTTCATGAATCGCTACGGGGGAGTGGGCTATGGGAGTTATGGTGGCTATGGAATGGGAGGCTACGGCGGGTATAGTTCATACGGTGGTAAGTACGGCTTTTCCTACTGTTTAGCATTATAATTATGGGCGTATAAAATGTGGCCGAATAAAATGTTGTACCATTTTCAAACTTTCATACCTACCTTTGTGTGTGTGTTTTCGCCCTATGGCTTTTTATTGTACAGCTCCCGAGATCAAATTTCGCTTTTAAAATAACTGATTTCCAGTAGAGATTCAAAAATTCTTGGACGAATGCATCGTTTAAACATGTCATGACAAAGCAATGTGCGGTTCTTTTTTATCGCCGCTGGCAATATTGTTACGAGTGGCCTTTGAATTTAGCAATACGGTGCCGTGTGTCGCATGAACGGTGAGACAATCGTGTTATTGTACAATGAATTGCCTATGTCCGGGTAATGTATTGCACGTAACGTAGGGGGGGGGGCTATCATCAGGCCACGTCCAAAAAACTGTCCGATTTTTTTTTGTCCAAAAAACTGTCCGATACTTAGTATCTGTTCGCCAGAAATTCAAACAAAAACTAGATGTCCGAACAAAAATGGCCAAATTGGTTACGTCATTTATTTATTCATTCGTCATTGCGTTTATTATTAATAATGTATTGCTGTTGTTTTATATTATGTGTTTGAGAACATTATAGCACATTTTGATTACTCCCTTTCTATGTATGAATGTATGAATATGCATGACTCGGTCATGCGCATTCATAGATAATAAAAACTCTCCGGGCTTAGAGTGCAAATCAATGCTGACCGCGGCAAATTGTTGGTTGTTGTCAGGTTATGGCAGTTACGGGGCATACGGTGCAACGGGTGGCTACGGGGGAGGCAGTGAAGTAGCTCGCATCGCCGAGGACAGCACCCGTTCGGCGTTTCAGAGCGTCGAAGCGCTGGTTCATGCGTTCAGCTCAATCTCCATGATGCTAGAAAGCACATACTTTGCGCTGCATAGTTCGTTCAGAGCTGTCATTGGTAAGTGATTACATCAATTAGAATAATGGTGCTTTTTTTCTGTATTCATCGGAAGTTAGTTTGGAAATTCGATGAAATTAACACATACGCAGTTAGCCTCGTTGTTCTTATGTTTTCTAGCAGGTAAGTCTTTATAGGGGTTTAGCTTGTTTAGGTTTCGTCTGCTAACAATAACAATGCATCAAACGAAATTGTGTATGCTATGTAGTGGTCTAAAAAGAGGATGCAGGAGTAGCACTAAGGACCTTAAATCACGACGTAGTCGAATTTGGTCTTATAGCAAACTGTGAGAAAATGCAATGTAAGGCGTGCGTTACTTGTCTAGGTTTGTTAGAGGAATCGACAACCATTTGTAATATCGGCACCACATGAACAGAAAATGTATTCTCAGAACATTATCGTTTCCAAATTGCACGCAGGACTTAAATTCATACCTGTGTCTTTTCCGTATTCCAGGTGTGGCCGACCACTTTTCACGTGTACGTGACCAACTTGCCCAGGTCCTGACAGCGTTGTCTATAGTGAGAACACTGCGGTGGATCATTCAAAAGACGCTTTATTTGCTTGGTCAGTGGATGGATAGATGCCACAATGACTGTCACACTCATTTTCTCTATATAAACAAGTCTCGACCAGAGCACCGAATCTTGAAAACATCCGTTTTTCGTCGAGGGGGACTGTTTTATCGCATTCAGTTACCGATGATTGTCTTGCTCTATATGCCATGATTGATACAATACTTCCACGCGCAAGATTTCTGACTCTAGGGAACAGCATAATTTTCATATTCAGCTCTAGCAAAAGTCAGGCTCGTCTTAATACGTAATCCCGGACGTGCTTGTATTCTGCTCTAGGAATTTCAGCGTGTTTCACAACGTACTCTTCCTTAATTCCACAGGCCTTCTGAAGGACAACCCCGAGCATGCATGGGAATCAGCGGCTAGTCGGCTGGCGTCAGGCGCACAGGAGCTGGGCGCCCAGGACCCGCCTCGATCGTCCTGGCCCGTAATCTCCTTCTTTGCCGTTGTCCTCGGTGCGCCGTGGCTGATCTATCGAATGTTCGCCTCGTCTGGGGTGCAGTCATCAGCTCGTTGGGCCTCCGGGGAAGTTCCGCATTTCCTTGGCGTCGCCCAATATGATTTTGCTGGCGAAAACGAGCGCGAGTTAAGTTTTAAAGCGGGATCGCATATCCGGCTTGCACCCAAAAACCTTCAGCCCAGAGTGCGGGGTTGGCTTCTCGGTGAGTACCTATCTAATGAATGTCGAGGTTTTCACTATGACAGTGTTTTTATCTGTTTCATCTAGTTAACATATTAAGGTTACATCCGAGGAATAAACGACGAGCTTTTTTACAATAATACGGGAAAAAATGAAAAGACTTGAGGATAACATTGATAAATGGTTATACCTTGACGCATTTCCGTCTGAGAGCCGCTAGCCGTTGTCCTTCTTCCAAAAATTGCTTTGCCAGCGATTTCAAGCTAGCAAGGTCCAAAAATGTCTCCTACCAGCGACGCTTATTCATGTAGAGTACTATACGAGGGGACGAATCTTCCTTGCTTAGGCATGTCGTCGCTTTCCACTAATCTTCCTAGGCTGATTTATGCATTCATAAGGTAAGTGTTCTGCTTAGCCACTCGCTTTAACTCACCTAACATATGACACCTAAGCCGGTGCCATTTCTCTTAGTCTGATATACTGAGTCTAAGCTCGCACTACAGATATTAAATTTGAATCGCTTATTGACTATAAAACGACAGTCGGCGCCTATACTTGAATTGGGAGATAAAGGGGTATGGGTCCTTTGCAGGGAGTGTGGACGGTCAGCGAACAGGTCTGGTGCCCGCAAACTACCTTAAAATCATCGGGCCCTCACACGGTCAGACGGAACTTCCGTCTCCTCCCGTATCGTTTACAGATTTCCCCGGTGCGACGTTGTCCCCAGGAGTCCAGCAAAGTCCGTCCATGCAGCAGCTTCAGCCACAGCAGCAGGTATATCTCATACGTCAAAATTCATCTCTGTCCGATGGTCATAGGTTGTATACATTTCAAGCACTATTTTGGTTCTTCATATAGCCGCAGCTGTGACATGTGACAAACGTGGCAAACGTTTACAAGAGGCTAAAAATTTATTTTGCCGGCCGAAATTTTCAGGCAAGCCCGGGCCTCGATCCGATGGAAACGTCAAGCACGAGTTTGTACAACGAGTACGTTCAGGTTGACATAAACGAACTTGATGATTCACGCAGAGAAACTTATTCTGACAAATCTAAAAAGGAGGAACTCTAGGTCATCCTCAATGTTTATATGTTTATATTATACAAGCGATTTTGATATATGGCGAAAGGTCAAACCCTTTACTCAGGAGCCAATTTTCCTTGATCGAATGTTTACGCCATGACAGATTGTATTGTCGCCGAAGCCAGGTGACTAATAGTAAGGAGGCGACGACACCAGGACACTGCATTCGTGGCTCGCTGTAACTGACAGGCGAACACGAAAATAACCGATGGGGTGCAGGCCCAAGGTGCAAAGTGTTAACACAGTTCTTACGCTCCTCTGATGTGTTGTCTCAGCTGCGGCTCACACATCACAGGCGGTGGAAGGGCATTTTAATTCCTCTTACTAAATCATCGATGTACTCACGGTCCGCCGTACTCTTAGGTCTACCATTGGTGGTAGGTCCAAGAGGTAAAAAAAGGAGCGGCAACAGAAATAAGTAGTGTCCGTGTTTATTGTACTAGTTTAAGTTAACACTCAACTGCGCTTGAGTCACGGTGGCCAGTGTGGGCCGATGCAAATTTGTAAATAGACAATTAGCGAAATAGTGGGGTAGTGAATAGCAATTGTTATATTTGACTGGCGGCCTATCGATCTGAGAAGTTATCATCAGGCACATCTTCCCAAAGTGCAAGCAAAAGCCTCTCTTGACTACACCGGACGTGTATCTCTCTGTAAGCTACTTTTCAGTGAAGTCTATGTACTTTTATGGGATATAAGAAGCTACGGAAAATAACAGTACAACAGCTACAACAATAATACAGTACATTTATTCACGTTCAAAGTAGCACTGTATTCAATTGTATACATACACAGGAGTGTATTTTCCCAATAAGTATTTTCCCAGTAAGTTTCCCAGTATCGATGTTCCTATAGTTGTCTCAAATAGCAGCTCGTAGATTACATTTAGTTCTCATGCACTCCTAATAGAGACTAATTAATTCCCTATCAGTTGATTAAAGTTCATGTCTAGCAGAGAAAAGATGTTCGGCCCGATACATTCGCATGCACCTTGCCATCAAGGAATATTTAGAACCATATGTTGAACCCCGCTCGTTGCATACTTACATTTATAGGGTCCGTCTTATGGAGCAGTACAAAAACATTAACTGCGAACGGCCAATACTGACTGATGATCAGCCTTGAAAAGAGTTACAAACGGTCCGCAGTATAGTAACTAGCCTTCTACCCGGTGCGTGCTGAATTACGACCAGACGTTGGGTACCTGATGGTAATTCGCCCAGCTCTACTATATACTCTAATACAATCAAAAGCAGTATACAATATATTTATACAAATATAGCCTATTCCTGTTCCTCGACAATAATTTGCTCTCGAGTTCCTGGCAATCGTAGATCTTTTTCTTTGGTATGCATTCGTCTGCGTATCTCCTTGCGTTTCTTCGCGGCGACCATCGTTTGCTTCTCCTGGATCTGTGAGTACAACTGCTTCGGCACGTGACGGTGTCGCACGATTCGCTTGACCTCCGGATGATATCCGAATCGTTCAAGCAGAGTCGCGTTGTAGTTGTAAGTGTTACGCTCCCGGAACGACTGGATGCCCAGCTGCTCTGACGCCTTCGCTTTCCATAATCTGTCACCAAGTAGACAAAAATGATGATATAATAATAGGTGTTGATACGATTAAAGAACTCACGGTGTGGATGAAGGAAACGAGTTCGTCGAAGAAGAGCACTTTGACATAACCGTCTCTGTCTATAGGAATACCGAGACCCGGAAGTGTGCAGAACAACTAGCGTAGGCAAGCAATCTCGATGTTGGTGTTGATTGCGATAGTAAATGATGGTGATGACAAACGTCATAGTGGTTGATTCAAACGCAATCTTAGGAATGCGTTTTAACAGACGTTTAATCAGACGCTCAGAGATGTGACACGCCACGCCTAGCATTCATACATATTTCTTCATGATATGATCTCTCACCTGATATTCATTTCGTCCGAAGCGCTAAGAATATATTTGGCGTCCAGCGAATACATCACAGAGGTGACTCTCTGCATCCTCTTCGTGTGGTACACTTCTCGAGAACGCATCGAACTAATGGGATAAATACGAACAGTTTTGTCATAGCTTCCCGAAACAAATTCGGTTCCAGTTGGCGAGTAGTCCACGGAGAGAACGGCGCCCACATGATCGGTATGCGACTGAAGGGCCTTATTTAGGCTGCGCATGTCGAACGTGTACAGATTATAGTTCTCGTTCGCCACTGTGAAATGCATCGCCTGTATCAACCCCAACGTCAACAGAGGATGGAGATGTTAACCCGGCTGACTAAGGTAAAAATTTCAAATGCTTTTTCCGTAGCACGTGTGCTTGTTGGTGTCGCTCGAGACTGAATAAAAATCGCCCAGAAAGGTACTTGTGCTATTTCACAACATAACTTTCTGGATTTACCAGAACTGACGCACACGCCCCTGGTGAAAATCATAAACTTCAAAACAACTATGTCGTACCTGCATGGGATTGAATGCCAGCGCATTGCATCGCATCTCAAGGACAACCTTTCGAAGGGGGGATGCCTCTCGAATATCATAGAGAACGATGGAACGGTCACTCGAGAGCGACGCCAGGAGGTCATATTCGATTGGGCTGAAGTAGACACTGTAGACTGTGTCGATGCCCCAGTTGAAGCTGCGTAGTGGCTCATTACGTCCTTCCTCCCACAGACTCACCTAGAGATAATGGACATTGCGTTCACTTAGGTCACAAGTTCAGCGACACACTCGCCTAGCGGTCTTAGGTAGCGGTTGTTGGCAGTTACACATTTCGTTGCGGAACCACTAGAAGCTGTGAGCAGGGTTCTAGAAAAAGAGCCGCTAGAGTTATTTTGTTTAAGATTAACTTCATCTCCCGTTAGGCAGCGTACACCTAAGATCTAGAAAATCTACTTGACACTTCTCCCCCAACTCAGCTCACGTGGCAATCAAACACGCGATTTCCGAAAAGACATTGAACATCGTACGGAAACGACGGTTGCCACCAGCCAGCTGTAGACCACAAGTTTGACGGACACAAAACCTTTGTTACACTCGTATCAAATTCTGCAAAGAAACGTCAATAGTATGTGCCGTGTACAAAAAATCGATAGAGCCTTTCTTCAAAATCGCCTGCATATGTATGTTTAAATAAACTCTCATGGATATAAAAAAAACTCTGGATGCTTACCGTTTCTCCAGCGGTGGCAAACGTTGTGCTTTTGTAGTGATGTGTGAGCCCCATAATACCATGCTTCGACAGAATTGTATGGCGAATCTCGGCCCCTCGCCACTGCTTAATACTTTGGTCCTGTCCGGCCGTAAGTAGGACATTTGCGCTCTGACCGAAGGTCAGGCCCCGAATCGGGCCGTCATGAGCCTATAAGAAAAATACGCTTGGTTCACGTTAGTCTTAGCGGTACTCGTTGATACCCGGCGAGGGTCTCGTTTGGAACGCTTGTGACATTAAATGAACCCAGCGGATGGTCAAAAGAACGCAAGTGTGCTTCATCGAGAGTTTAACTACCCTAATCTGTTCAACTAACCTGCAGCGATCGGACGCACATTCTGTTAGTAAGATCCCACCAGCGCAATTCACCATCGGCGGAAGCGCTCACGGCGCCTGAGATTCTATCGGGATGTTTGGCCAGAAGCTCCACTGCATCCCGGTGGCCACCAAGCGAACAGAGAAACGGCTTCGCAAAAATCTGCACAGATGTGACGTCACCACCAAAAATTTCATTAAGTTAAAAACGCGCTGTCGGATACACTACACTCTCAACGTTAGGCCGTTAATTGTATCATACATGGTAGAAATTTCGTGACTGTATTGTAAGAAAAGAAGACAAGTTGGAATTTGTACCCAAGCGGTACGCGGACAAATAAAGAACAGGGAACTCTACGAAAGGCAAATGCCTAAAATCCTCCCTTTTCGAGCTGAGTAAATTGAACGTTTATAAACGCGTATTAGCAACAAGCAAAAATTATTGCGGAACCTCCACTAACATCCTCGTTTTTTTTTACATAAATATGTCCTGAAAATGTCTCACGCCCACACCGGGCCGTCTTAAGCTAATGGGAGAATTATCATAGTTAATTGTTTCACTTTCTCTAGCTCTCTCTATAACCGGGTCAGATAAACGTTCAGCTCTCTAACACGTCAAATATTAAATACGTCTCTCAGAGAATCGTAAAATGACTAAATAAACTAAACTGTTTGTACAGTTCAATTCTGATTATAAACGTCATTTCATAGCGGTATGTCTCTGTACCCTAATAATTAAGGTCTCAATATTTCTAGCGCACGCAAATAATGGGATTGCACAAGTAATCGTTTAATCCAAGAAATAAATTTAGGTCGCAGCCCACCCAATTTTATCGTTGTGTCATACTAAGTTGAACTCAAACCATTAATAAGTAATAGTTAGCAAGTAAAAATTAATGTTAAGTATCAAATATTAAGTTACGTAGCGATACATTTTTACTATACATCCAGTTATGTTCAGTGCCTTTTTAATCTTTTCATATGATAAATTTACTTATGTATTATAATCGCCATTTTCGATACGTTACATGATAGATCTAGCTTCTTTCAATGCACTCAAGTCCAAATCAGTATTTTTGGTGATCATGCGTTATTACAGTGCGAAAAATGTAGGAATGGCTAGGTTACTTCATTGTGTAGACGACATGATAAATTACGATAAAGTCAGCATTGGAATTTCTAAAAAGCATTTTTTAAAGAAGGAAATTTCAATGCATACCCTATCCAGCTTTGCGGCGTTGACGGCGGCCGTGTACTCTCTGGTGATTGCCAACGGGTGAAGCTCTGGCGCAACATTGCGCTGGTGTCTATGCAGGTCGCGCGAGGTTTCGCGGATATATTCATCCGGATTCCGGACAAGCATTTTAACTTTCATTGCGATGGCCTTTAAGGGCGGGCAACAAGGCTAAAAATTTATAGAATTACACCAACTTCATTGTTTATTAAATATCTATTACACAAAAATCTCATAAAAATACCTCAAAAAACAAACAAACGGGCTAGTGCTTTAGTCGATTTACGCAGAATTTAGGGTTGGAGATAAGTGCTGAAGGAAACTTTGCTTGATATTTTTATGGGATGTCCAATTTTTCTTCAATTATGCTCGGAATTCTTCCCTCGTGGAAAAATGCAAGGTAGAATAATTGTTAATATTCATGATGTATTGCAGGCTTTCGTATTTATTGTATATTTAGCATGCTGGAAGCAATACAGTAGCGATTCCTGGTTAAGAGGAGGCAAACTTCTAACAACCCAAAAGAGATATTTTTGCCAGTCGTTGCACTCACAACTTCTTATTTTAGTATCATCTGTTTAAAGTTCATTGCTTTTTGACTATCGGCCAATATCGACACTTAATAGGTAAATTAAAAACTTACACAGCATCCAATAAGTATGCCACTGACTATGTTCCTATTTTCCACACTCAAAAACTCTTTCAGACCCAAGGCCCATCTATTCTCAAACTACGTCTCGGCATTTGTTCCTCAGTTCAAGTCTGCGAATATCGAACAGCACAGATGCACGACGGCGCACGTGCGAAGTTCTATTTTGTTAAATGTGCCACAATCGTACCACAAGGCGCCATTTTGATCGACCGCTACCGAACCGCAAACACATAATAGGTAAGGTGAACTCTGATGAAGGAAAAATCATCGAAAAGCATGCATTGCTCACTATGTGTCATGAATTTTGGCCCAGTATCGATTTTGCGTTGAACTCGTCCCTCAGTGAGACGAAAACGAAGGGAAAGGGCAATTCAACTTTAGTCGCTGAGCAAACATTTAATACCCGCTGAACTGTAGTTGCGTATGTTAGGTACAAGCGGCTTTACCCTCGCCCATCGCACGGTATTGTAGGCCGTGTCGCCGCGCCACCATCGCTAGCTTCGGCGGCCTGTGCACGTCTCCAGCTGTCCTTCACCCATCGTCCTCCTCGCAGATGGTGTTCTTTCGCGGCGGTGGTACTATTTGTGGATTTCGCTGATTCTCTGCGCTGTCCTTCCTGTGCCTTTGCAGTCAGTCAGTCCACCAGCCAGTCTGTCGTTGACGCGCTTGACGTCAAGTGCTCTAGTGCTTTCACCAACGCTTGTCCATTTATTGTGCGATTGTCCCCGAACGCTGTTTACCCGCACCACCGCAATGGCTAACCGCGCTGAAGGATCGGAGCTGCACGCTCTCGATTCGAGTAACCTTCAAGAGCACCTTTCTCGGCTCAATATCCATTCCATCCCGTCGTACACCAGGCTTACAGGTTAGTGCAATAATATGTCGGAGGTGAAATGACATATAAAGAAAGAGTGCAACTGGGGTGATCTTTCTATGATAGCGGAGCCAACCCGAAAACGGTAGAGTTCGTGATGAAGTTGAAGGGCAGTGGTAGACGAGTGTCTAACTGTGCTTACAGGTAGTGCTATAGCATGCATATTTCTAGAAAGCCTGACACGTGTACCGTATAAGTAATAGCGTTCATGTGAGACGAGACACTTAATGCTAGGAAGGGGCTATATTGGATCATTAGCGGACGAAAGCAAGCACAGGTTGATCAAGAATTTCAGCTACAGTACGAATCAGCTGGGATGCGACACCTCATACAAATGACACGTTAAGCGATAGCGGCTAGGCCGATCTTTTACTAGAGCTAAATCTACGGCCACATAGCTTATTATTATATACGGTTTGCCAATCGTGTGAAAGAGCGAAAGATTACAAATGGCACATGGTGGTAACTCGTCCGTGAGCTACCAGCTGATTGGTTTTTATGATCACCTGTGTGAACTGGAAGTGCTCGGGTGGCGACCTCCGTACTTGATGGTTGTGTTTCTTGGAAAATCCTTGCCGTTCGCTAATAGCAGTAGAGTAAATGATTATCCAATTTATAGCAAATTTTCTCAGCTCAGCCACTGCGCCAATCTATACGCGCCCTTCATAGCTTACTGGATAAACAATTTACTAAAACGACTCTCGGGATTTTGTACCTGTAACGATTGCACTTCCACTCCACAAGATAATCGTAGTTCATATTCCGTACACAGTAGCGAATTTCTGCGCGTTTGCGCACACAAATTCGCAAACCAATCATATTACTACTTACCGACAACGCTAACGGCGCAGGAAATGAGCGGTGGAGTGACGGGACATCAAAAAGTCAGCGAAAACTGGGCTGGAGCAGAATGGCTGGAAGACATTCAACGGTCGTAGATGTTTGCCCGGTATCTCGGAAATGTCCCAGAGGTTGGGCTGATCGCACAGGGGCTTTTCAGGGTCGCTGACCCACGTGCCATGGATACGTAGCGGAAGAGGAATGACTCCTGCGGCAGTGGTGGCTAGTTGCGGCGAGTAGCGGCATAGGAATAAAGCAACCGTAGCAGACATCGCTGTTACGTGTTTAGATTGATGGGTTACTATCTTATGAGAGTTAAGTGTTGGCCGACGGTCAGTGAACGAATCTCTGCAATTAAAAGTATCGTTGGTGTTGAACTCGACGAAATATATGTCGACAAGTTTAGCCCCGATTATTAAGGAAGACGGCTATTAACTAAGGGCCTTGATATTTATGAGAGTCCCTTAGCTTTAGCCGTTTCAACCCTTTCCGATTTTACTCATTGGCCTGGCTTTGTCGATGCCGTTGTCAGTAATCCGCCCACAATTGTTGTACGCTAACGAGATGTAAATCTATGTTTAGCGACACACAGCAAGGAGCGAATAAATGCGAGGAAATCAATCCCATGGCCATGTGATGGCTGTTGCCCACAGTACTGCCGTAGACAAACCTAAAATCGACTTAGAGCTTCAAAAGTATGCTTTTTACTCTTGCCAAAGAAGTACGTCACAGGCTACACTTTCGTTAAGAAATAATGATAACATGCAACAATGACAAGCAAAAATAACAAGCAAATTATGTTGCTTGCTATGTGTGTGTAGCTCGCTTGTAGCGATCTCCGAATAGCGTTAGTGACATGGAGCAAAATCTGCAGCGAGAGAAAGCAAAAAAGGCAGTAGAAATTTTGGGTAGAAGGCGAGTAGAAGTAATTCCACAGATGGCAATCGGAATTTGCTCGAGCGCGGCAAACAGGCATGAAGGTGACCGTAACGGTATGCGGTAAAAGCTGAAAGAGCGGATGAACCGAAGAACGGATCGAACTGGAGATTTCACATAAATCATAGTTGAAGCCGTACGGTAGAAGCAGCGGTATACGCCTCAAGCAGTGTTACGATGCTCGCCCTGTCCATATGACTATTAGTGTCGTCCATCGAAAATAATTGGGCTGCTGTTACCGAGCGTGGAACGGACCGAAGAACATGATCAGTATTGTCGCAAAAAACGAGGTTGGCCGCCCCAATTCCGAGGCTAAACATGAATCGCAATATTGACCGCAGAGTGCGTTTCGTGGATAGCTTGAGGTGCATAATCTATTTTGGTGAAATGCTAAATGTGTGCTCAGGCTATGTGTACTCATGGGTTCTATCATATTCGGCATTATTTCCTTTCTTACGTCATTTGTGCGATGAGCTACCGTGTCATTAGACATCTAAAATGTCTTTATTTTATTTATTAAGAAGAAGAAGAAGAAGAAGATTAACTTTATTTATTAAGAAGTTTATTAAAACTTCTTATAATAGTTGGCTAAGTATATTCGAAAGTTGGAATTATTCGCTTGGGAAGTTGGCTTATATTTTAATCGCCGGCTTATCAATGGGTGGATATCAAAAAGTTAATCACACGCAATAAAACAACGTAAGTAAAGGAGTGTTGGTAACGTGTCTTTCTTTTTTAACCAAAATCCTATTTTTATGTAGGACGTCAAATAATTCTGGCAGTGCCGATTCAATGTAGAGTATGTTATCTCATTAGTATGAAACTAGTAGTCTGATTGGTCAATGGAATGGACAGACTGCTCAGATGGATAACTTTGATAGAGGTAGACAAATGTTTCATATACAAGCCTGAATCTCTTTGAAGAGAGCTCGAGGGGATTTTGGTAAGAGAAGTGGCCCGTGTTTGTAGAAGTCAATAGGTATATCCCTTTTTTAATATCACTATAGGAACATTTCATCAATGATTAGCAGATATTTCCAAATATCACTAAGAATTTTACATGATAGTTGAACGTTTTTGAAATGATGGTGGAGGGACGGATAGAATTGATTAAACCTTTCTTGTCTTTGCGTAGGTATAGGTGTTGATTATTAGGCAGAGCAATTAACAGTCATGGGAAAATGTTTAGCACCTTTTTATTTATTGTAAAACAGGCGCTATAATGATAATAATAGTAATCATAATAATAAACACTTGAAATTTCAAATAAAACAAGTGTTAATTCGATAATATTTCAGCTAGGCATGTGCTGTACAACAACATTTGCAGGTATTATCTGTACGATTGGTCCGGCGTCACGGGATGTTGAGATGTTGGTCGAAATGATTAAGGCCGGAATGAACATCGCCCGTCTAAACTTCTCGCACGGAACATATGAGTATCACGCTGGTAAGTGTAATGAAGAGAGGCGTTATATCGCTATGTGTGACACATACTTCTCGAGGCTTCATCGTTTCTCCCAATATATCATCAACTGTCCTAAGCAGCCCACTCACCTTATATTATAGGCGTTAGTCGGCTGTATTGCCGCGTCTGACTACACCCCATAGACCATGTTAAAAGCTAACAGATTATTTCATGTTTCATCTAGCGACAATCGCAAACATCCGTGAGGCCAATCGACTCGTTAACCAGCAGATTGCCCCAGACAATCAGCACGTTGCCATTGCTTTGGACACGAAAGGCCCGGAGATCCGCACTGGCCTGCTCGTCGGAGGCGCCACAGCCGAGATCGAGCTCAAAAGGGGTGCCCAGATTTCCGTGACGACTGACGATGCCTTCAAAGAGGCCTGCTCCGAAGAGAAGCTTTACGTCGATTACAAGAATATGACCAAGGTACAAGTACAGGGTTGAGACATATTCTTCTTGTGCTTTTCTTTTACTTCGTGTTTGTGGTTTTTTAGGTGTAAAATTAAATGTAGAATAATGGCTCCTGAAGTACGAGTATGCGTTCATAATCCTTGAGCCCGCCATTTTTTAAAACTCTTCGTGAGACCAGCTGTCGCATGCGTTTTTTCCTTAGGCTAGCTGTTGGGTAAGACCTTAAGGAAGACACGCCTCATGCTAGTCCGGACACTCCTTTATTGGGAGAGAATTCAGTTTCGTACTAAGACCCACTATTGCTCATTTTCTTTTACTCTGTTAATTCCTTGCCGCGTTTATTTTATCACCTTGTCCTGGGCGAGGGTTTTTACTTGGCGATTTTATTGTTATTGTTATTATTGTTATTACTTCTCAATGTATCAGAAAGTTGTATAACAAAGCATTAGAGAATATTAGTGAGTTATTTTACTGATTTGTGTGAACTCGAACAAATAATGTTGACATCTTTGAGCACCTTGCAGTTTAGTTCAATTAAAAAACAGATTTTGGTCATTCACGAACATGGAGGTAAGGCATAATTTGGTTGCATTTACGGTATTTGTATGCTCGTCGACTGTTGCAAGCGTTCGCCAAAAATTCATTAACACTTCGGAAATTCGACTGAAAACGCAGGTGGTTCAAGTTGGACAGAAAATTTATGTCGATGATGGACTGATCTCGTTGGTGGCGAAGGAAGTGGGTACTACCGAGATTAAGTGCACCATCGAAAACGGAGGTCTTCTGGGAAGCAAGAAAGGCGTCAACCTGCCCGGGGCAATTGTTGATTTGCCAGCGGTATCCGAAAAGGACAAAGCCGATCTGAAGTTCGGCCTCCATCACAAAGTTGACATGGTGTTTGCGTCTTTCATCCGGAATGCAGCAGGAGTAAAAGAAATTCGCGAGGTGCTTGGTGAAGAAGGTACGCCTACCAGCATATCCCTGCGGGATACGTCGGTCACATAGCAAGTTTTATTGTATGCACGTCAGAATGTGCATTAATTTATTCAGTCATCAATTCGAAGGGATATTAATTGCAATTCTAAAACTCTCAACTCCTCGTGAGGAAGATATGCTATCTGAATTAATAGCACGTTAAAGTCTGTGGCCACCGTAAATCCACGCCAACGTTTTTAGACGTACATTTTTCACATTAGACAGTTACGGTAGCCGTCTTATTGGCTAATGAGCCGATGTCGCTCAGTCCCCACAACTGTCGTGATCGTCTGTAGCAGCATCCAGTAACGATGTAATAACCTTTAATATCGCTCACTCATACAATCCAATATTCGTTGGCCGTCGTGTTGAGTTGCTGTGTAGTTCTCGATACTATTCATGAACGGCATTTATTTTTGTGTTTGACTCAACATGCTCATAGGCTCCATGTTACCTACACGCCACGTTTGGCCGCTTCACCACAGGCTGCTTACTTATCAGCTCATCTGCCACAAGACTTGGAGAGCTAGCATTTTTGACGGCTACCGCTCTAGGTCACCCACACCTCTCAGTAGCTCACTGTTTGTACCACCAGTGGCATTTCGCGTGTGTATCGTGGTACTGTGAGAGAGCCTGCATGAGTAAGCACTATTCGATGCCCATGGCCTTGCCGTACTGTTAGCAACTGTCAAGCTGTGTGTGTGTGTTCGTTACGTGTGTGTAACTCACTATACGTTGGGCAGTTGGCAAAATGGCTGCAGCTATAAAAGTGGAATGTCGATGTGACGGTAGCACGGGTACCGGCCACTACCGGTTGACCGGTTTGGCGTAGCCCTATCATCGAGATACGCGCTCGCTTTCCGGTTCAGTACTTCGCGGAAGCGTAATCCAACCCATTTATGGATAATATCTTGCAAATATCCGAAAGGGATGATAGAGGTGTTTGTGCTTGACGCTATTTTGGATCATGTCGCTGGTCGCGTCACCTCTAGAGGAAAGGGTTAGACACGGTTGGGCGGGCTACTAACATCCCTAAGTCAAGGAGGTACGTATGATCGCACGACACTTAATGCCGTTACGGTCGATCCAGGTGTGTAAGCACATACGTCAGTTGTATCATGTCAACTGTGTGATATGCCACCAGTCCTAAAAATAAACACTAAGTGCTGTTCTGTAAGTGCGTGGAGACTATAGTAAGGAAAGCAATTAAAATTTTTATACGTCTCCAATATAAATTTTCAAAAAATTCCCAAAAATTAATTTGGAAAAGAATAAATTATCGTGCGTAAACAATTGCTACTATTCCATGGCAGTGGTGGTCGCGCTCAGCTATTACGGTTTCTACTTGGCTTTGAAATACTAGTGGTTTATCTTTATATTGGGCGGTTGGTTCCTATTAATGTCCATAGAACAGTTTCTTCACTGTTCATGGTTAACGTCGGTATGATGTTAATCTTTGTTAGCAGTGGTCGCTTCTACCCTGCATGAATGTGCGAATAAGCCTCTTATTCGTTTAATATTTCACGTTGTTGTATTGACTGTGACCACTGTAGATTATGCGTTGGTTATCGGAAATATTTGAATACCGATTATATTCATGTTTTCTTAACACCCACATAATTGCCTTTATGCGCTATCGCCTCTGCATTAATTTGTTTCTGGTTCCTTGGGTTTGGGGTTTTCTCTCATTTTTATTGGTCGCAGATTACAAATATGGCTTCAAGTGATAAAGTCCGTCCAGTGTAAAACGACTTTGTGTGGTCATTCACGCCCTTATTTCACACAAACGTGTTCACAACAAGCATCTGTATCTACATTATTCCCTGTCGGTTCAACCCAGAATTTGTTCTGTGAATTGCGTAGACATCGCTGGTGATGTTGCTGCCCATAGTTTGAACTTTTTTGAGTCACTGAGCTTCGCGGACGCGATGCTATGAGGTTAGTTTGTAGCTCGAGTAACCGTAATTGTATGCAAAAAGGTGTACCTAGTCAAGAGAGATCGCCGGACTGAACGCGGGGACGCGTTCAGGACTGATAAGCATGAAGTTTCTCCTTTGAATTTGTTGTCATGGTTAGGATATGGCAATTCGTTCACCTGATCTCTTTCTGCTGAATTTGGTTTTGTGTGTGTATGGTACTAAAGATGTATCTTTCTGCGGACCTTTGCAGGAACGGATATTATGATCATTTCGAAAATTGAAAACGATGAAGGTTGCAAGAAGATTGACGAAATCATCGCGACGACAGATGGCATCATGGTTGCTAGAGGCGACCTCGGCATTGAGATTCCGCCGGAAAAGGTAAAGCACATGACTATGCAGAATCGTGCTAGCAGTGTTTCAGCGTTTCATTGCTGAACTTTGTCAAATGCTAATAGTTTTCCTACTCGTGCGAAAAAACTAGATGCATTTCCATTAGAGCCAGATCGCTATACAACCATTTTTGGATAGACAGTTGTGGATTTCGACCGCAGGACCTCGCAGTGACAATGAAGAGATTTGAAGACCACCAAGAAAAGATTCCAGATATTGGGTTAAACACCTTTCGCCATATACTAGCGTTACAAAATATACTTTGACGAAAAACATATTTTAGTCCAAATACCCCAGGCTTCTACAATGCGACCTTAGGACTTTGTCAGTTCAACTCTTTTTTTGCAATAATATCAAATCAGATTCAAACCATGGCCTAAGTTCTGTGATTCATTGGTTTAGTGAATAAGTCTCACACTACCACGGCAAACACTTTCTCGTTGTGATTATCTACGTCCGTATGGATTTTGCTTTTAACCTCGAATTTTGCTTTAACCTTGAAAAATGAAAGCTATATTAATGCTCCTAACCAGCGCCGTGCTTCACCTCGATTGCGCGAACTGTGTTCTAGGTCTTCCTCGCTCAGAAGATGATGATCGCTAAGTGCAATATGGTCGGTAAGCCTGTTATCTGCGCGACTCAAATGCTCGAGTCAATGGTGAAGAAGCCGCGACCGACGCGCGCTGAGAGCAGCGACGTTGCCAACGCCGTGCTGGACGGAGCGGACTGTGTGATGCTTTCCGGAGAAACGGCCAAGGGTGACTATCCTCTTGAGACGGTCCGAATCATGTCGGCTATTTGTTGCGAGGCGGAGGCCGCGTTCTTCCAGAAGGATGTTTTCCGCCACTTATCGGAAATGACGCCAGTGCCGACCGACTCGACGCACACCGTGGCAATCGCCGCGGTCGCCGCGTCAGTTCAGTGTCTGGCCGGCGCCATAATCGTCGTGACCACAACCGGACGAACGGCCCACCTTGTGGCTCGCTACAAGCCTCGTTGCCCCATCATCGCAGTATCCCGGACGGAAAAGACCGTGCGCCAAGCGCACCTCTTCCGGGGAATCCTTCCGCTTGCCTTCGACGGCGAACGTCTGAGTGACTGGCCGATGGACGTCGACAAGCGTATCGAGTTCGCCGTCAACACCGGCAAGACCCGCGGTTTTCTTAAGAAAAACGATTCGGTGATCGTGGTTACGGGCTGGCGGAAGGGAGCCGGGTCGTCGAACACGCTGCGTGTCGTTGCCGTACCGTAAAAGCGGACCGGGGCCATTCAGACGAAACAGTAGACATCTAAGCGACCATAGCAGAAAACGGAACATCGGCCTCCGAACGCCGAAGGGTGGAGGTGAACAGATAAAATTACGTCGAATCAAAAACTAGAGTCGGTAAACACAAAGAGTCGTAATCTTTGCGCTCGCATGTCGTTGACAGATAGTGTGAAACCCCGAAGTAAACAAACGAAACTTATTCGACCGAGAGGATAATAATTATACGATCGAAAAGGCAGAACTGATCAAAGCATCGAATCCGATGCTCGCTAAGGCCCTATCTTATCATAATTTATTGTTGTCACCGTTACCTGCCATGCTAAATAGTCATCCATTCATTGCATGCGTTGACGAATTGCATGAACCCGAATAGGTTTATGCAAATATGGTATTCGGCAACCTAGTAGGTAACTTTTAGTTATATGGTGACCCGTGTGTTTTATTGAAATGTTTTACGAGAGAACGTGCATAAAAAGAGAAAAAAGATTATAATACCGCGGCTGACTATACCGAGTTTTATCTCCATATTAAAATAAATTAATTTATATATATACACATATGTAGCGTACAATTAATCAGTTGGTAGTTACATTTGCACCGGTAGAAGTTTAAAATAAGCTGATTTAAAAAAGGACAACTATCAAAGGCGGAGTAGAGGCACAAGAAACTTAACCTTCGCGCAGATGACGTACGATACGGCAGGAGTCCTGCGCTTACTGTACGATGATCACAATAGGAAAACCTAGTACGCTGGCCGTCAGTTGCACTCTAGTTACTAGACGATGGCGCTATTTTATTGACGAGGCCTTAGTTTAATGAAGCAGAATATTTATTGTTCTCGACGTATCGAGGCGAAACCCAACGGTAGGACGCCTGACGGCAGCATGAAGATATATGCGGTGAGAGTGATGTGAAAATGTTGTACCTCGCGTTACATACCTAAACTATGTACTGGCTAAAATAAATTATGATATTACTCTGCCTCAAAATGAATTTGGGTATTTATATAATCGATAAAGACACACGCGTCATTAGAACTAGTCTGTATACTGCCTGCATAGGCCGCCTTTTGTGCTCAATGCTCAATACGTTCGGCGGCTTATGCTTAAACGTTTTTATTCTACAACAAGAAATCATCTTATAGATAATCCACCAACTTCTCTGGTTGCTCAGGCTGTTCCGTATGCCTATGATCACCATCTCTGCTCTGAGGTCACCTGCCTTGAGCTTCCGCGTCGTTTTGTTCTTCGACAGATTTCATGAGATTGTCATTGTTTGATGTTTTAGGTATAATCTATTTGCAGGAATTTCATATCAAGCTGATTTTATTGCTGTATAACGTATTCTCTACAATTTCATCGCAACGCTTGACCGCATATTTCATTATCACAACTGTACTCAGTTAGTCAGGTTAAACTGCTCCTAGGATAGCCAGCGCGCCGCGATGTGCACCAGAATTTTTTTCGGTCTTATGGATTCAACAGGGTATTTAGAGGAAGCCATCCCGTCGAACCTTGCATACCCGTAGTACCAAATATTTTGGCACAGTTGGCACTCTGCATACATCTTATATTGAATAAGCTTGATTCCTCGTAATAAGATGTATGCAGAGTGTCAACTGTGCAAAAATATTTGGTACTACGGGTGGTAGTGTTTTTGTGATACGAAAAGGATTTCGAATAGAAACGAGAAATTCTATTTAGAAGCAAAGATTGCTTGAAGTGGATGTTGTAGTCATCATTTCAAAAAAAACACCGCAGGATAGAATGTTAGTTAGCCAATATCCTTGAAAGATTTAGCTAGTATCATGATATATCATTAATAAGGCTATCTTATACTTGGAACTATTACACTGTCTTTTTTTAAGCATCAGCAGATAAGTGCAAACGAATGCCTCCATAGAGTTAAATGAATGTCTTCTATGCAGTATTTTCTATGCATCTAAGCCGACGGGCTAGTTGCGACTGACATCTTTTGAACCGTTGTTTATTTCAAGCTTAGTTCTTTTGAACGTTTTTTGCTAGCGACATTTTTCTACAGTATTTGCACTCTATATAATTTTATTACATCATTTTAAATAAAGCAGTGGTGCTTAGCGAGTGGTTACTTTAAGAGTAAGAGCATTTAGAGCCTATCGCTAAAACATTCTTATTTTAGAAAATGTTTTCTGTAATTGGGCTTTAATGGAAATTAAATATGTTGTAAGATCGCGGAAGGCTGCAAATCGGTAAAATTTAACATGGGTACTCGAACATTAGCAGTGTGAAGCTTGAGGTAAAATACCTCTCGTGAGGGCTTATCTGTTCGAGTATAGATTGGTGAAGTGCCATTCCAATCCCCCCTTCAACCTGCTAGCGCCATCCCGATGTTTTTGCTACTGATTAGGACGCTCGGGCTGCGAAGAGCTATTGCATTGTATTGTAGTTTCGATTGCCTGACAACACGTGTTCCACAGATCATCTGGCAAATGACTTTTTGCGGTGGCCAGCCAGCGTGTGGCAAGCATATCACATTTCGCCATTTGAAACACACGATAAGGAATGCATCGAAGCAAGAGCGACGCCGTAAGCGTCTTGGAGATGGTAGCCTCTTCTGGGGCCTGCAGACGTGCCATCAGCTCAAAAATAGCCTGCTCCCACATCCACTCAGGTGCTCGCGGCTCGAGCAAGTTCAGAGCCGAACGGAACAGCACCGCATTCGGCGACTCAATCAGTCGTGCCCAGGCCTCACGGAACTCTCCAATCGATGGTTGGGGCTGGACTACAAAGGTTGAGTCGCTCTTCAGCGTCTCGAAAAGGACGAGCGATACTAAATCCGCGCCTCGCTGTCGTCCTTCGACGGCGCTCCACAACTGCCTGAGCTCGAGCCACGATAGGGTGGCGCGTTGCGGCTCCAGTGCAGGACCCAGAACGTACAACAGCTCCAGACTGACGAGACAGCTCATGCTACTGGCGATGAGTTGATCCACGAACACGGTTTCCCTGGCGAGAAACATGACAATTCGTCGGCAAACATCCCTGTCGGGTTCTAGTTCTATCAGTCTTATCAGCAGCAAACAAATAGAAGAGAGCGGGTTTTTCTGATACACTCTGGCAAGGGTCGCGCATCTGATGTGAAGGTCGTCGGGCGGCTTGCTCATTCGAGTGGCCACGATTCGAAGGTCGTTAATCGTGGCGCTGAGCTGGTCAGGCTCGTCTATCGAATGGTTGACGAGGATATCGAAGAGGTGGGGGAACACTATGCTTGCCGTGTTTTGGTCGAATATTTCGTCCAGAATATGGCGCTCCGTCTGTATGGCGTTCACGACGATTTGTGCCCAGCTCGGACGTGCCGTGAGAATACGTTTAACCAGGTCGGCCTTAGTGAGATGTGCGGCGCCCCATGAAGCATAGTGCGTATCCAGAATATCCTCGAGTAGGTGGAAGCGCCCACAAGAGTGCCCTATTGCTTCCCAAGCCGCGTCAACTCTCGCCAATAATAACTCATAGTATATCTCGGCAGGGCTAAGCCGTTCGTTGGCAATGTTCCCGATGCGCTCCATTACAGTGGTACACTCTTCTTGCGGGTCTAGGCAGCAGACTAAACGTGCTATGTACAATCGCCGCTCCTCGGGATAGAAACAATCCTCCAGAAAAGACCAGGTCAATTTAATGCACGAGCTGAGTTCGCTTGTTTGCATACCTGAGGTCCTCGCCGCACGGGATGCATAGAATACCAGCGAGAGGACCCACTCTTTGTACTTCCACGGCGTCGGCGAATGATTGACTTCAGCAAGAATCTTCGGAAGAAGATCCTCAATAAGGCTAGAGAAGTCCGCGCGACTCATGGTCGAGCAGTCTACCATTATGCGCCTCGCACAGAGGGCGACATCCTCGATGTCGATGCGTGCCTCTGGAGACCCGCAGGCCTTCACGCAGAACGTCAGAAGGCTGGCATATTCCTTTGGCGATGTGCTTGATGGCAATCTATCGGCGGCTAGAATCCTCATAGAAAGTCTAGCGGCAGGCAGGAACGTGCTCTGGTTCTCACATTCGAGTTCCCGAAAGAGAAATCTGACGAGTGATTCGGCATAGTAAGTCCTAATCCGTCCGAAATGCTGGCACTGAATCACGATCTCCAGTAAACCAATGACGTTGGCCGTCAGCTGGGCGTTGTTTGCGCCGAGCTGAAGAACGTTCACCATGCGATTAAACAACTCGTTCGGTTGTCCCTCGTCGATAAAACGGGGGTCGAGCGTTCCCAGATCGAGGAGACACTGAGTGGCTGTGTGTATGGGAAGTGCTCCGAGGGAGACACAGATGAGCTCGGACAGACGCAGCTCAATGCCGCAACGGCCGACGAACGCGGCCGATTGTAGACGGGTGGCTATGGTATGGAGGGTGTCGCAAACAAAAGCGACTGTGTCATCGGATGCAGCCGCATTGATCAGCGTCACCAGCAGATCCGTTGATGGCGGTAGAAGCACAGCCGGTTGACGCGTGGCAATGACTCGAATGAGGTGCATGGTTCTTTCCGGTGGTCGAACGCCCCTGTCTAGCTTGATGTCGGCTAGAAAAGCTCGCGCTATGAGTCCCATGTGGAGTTCGCTAAGTTGGATGAGCTCTTCGGCCAGCGGCGCCAAATGAGAGACGATGTCATGCAAATACGACGTCTCAAGCAGCGCCGGTATGTAGTCGATTAGTTCGGCAACGGCTACGATGCCCTTGTGGTGAGCTTCGGCGATGGTGAGCACGGCAGACGGTTGGGCGCCCTCTGGAATACGTGCCACGCTGGAAGCTAGACGAAGGATGAAGTTAGGCGGAACCTGGTGTGCTTTCAGATGCCTGACCACGTGCAGTGTGGCTTCGCTGGTTAGCGAGGCTAGATGCGGGTCTTTGGTAGAAATCTGTAACAGCCGGCTGAGAAGATGGGCTCCAGCTGCAACGCCATTGCCGTCTGGCTGATTTAGGATGGCATACAAACGCTCGCGGAATTCGTCGTTTCCAGTATCCTCTGAGTTTGTTGTCGAGATGAATGCCTGGAGGTCGTCAGCGAGTTGCCCAGCTATCGAGACCACGGGAGCTAACAATCGTTCGTTGAAACAGCGATAGCATCGCCTTGAGTGACCTGGTCGGACGAGGGTGTAGTACATTTTTGCATGGTGGCATCTCGTCGAGAGTTCCTGCTAATGTAAGAGGAGCCTTTAGGATTTGCGTCATCACGACTGGTCGGACTATGGCGATAGGGAAAAATTCAGCTTGGTCAAAATAAACTGGCGCACCAAAACTAAAAAGCGCTAAGTCTATGCTGCCATATTTGCTTGGCTGAAAGATGTAATCTGACTGATTAGATGTATTTTGAATGAGCCTGCACTGCAACAGAAGAATCGATACGTAGTCCTGTCAAACGGCTTCTTTTGTGAAATTCTCTATTCTCAAATACGGAACACCCTGTATTACACTTCAGTGGTGTTCCAATTATGTTTCAGGTTGTATATAAAACTTCGATTTAGAGAATTGAAAATACCAATATAATTGCTACACTTGCGCAATTATGCCAGCATTTATGGACATTTTTACCGAAATCATACTTTCGACTTATGTCGAATCGTTACTAGCTACTAGAATTCGAACAAAGTCGATATAAAACGAATGAATATCTTATAGCGATATACATCTCCGCCGCTGCCTAGATAATCCCATGTTAAAGTATAATACGATAAGGAACGAGCTGAAGCCTTACGGTCTTACCAATCAAGGCGACGCTCAAACGATGAAATTCAAGAAAAATAATGATTAAAGATGTCATGTTGTCGATCCGCACTACTTCCTGAGGCTCCTCGGTAAAAACCACTAAAGTCACATACTTGCGGCTAGCATACAATCCACGCAATATTCAGTGAAGTAAACACTGTTCCCATACCATGAACCAAAGCATTATCAATGGAACTTGCATCGAACGTTCGTTGCATGTAAACGGATTGGGCAAACGGCATAGTTCTGCGTATTCTCATTATTTTTCTTTTGGTAAAACTACATTTCGAAGGGCTGAGTAATTCCGGATAGAATATGATTGCCCTAAAATTGGAAAACTTTACTTAGGAGCTTAAGTTCGTGTTAAAACGATTCTCGAAAGGTGTATCCTTCTGTTGGCTGCAGCGACTAAGACTAAGACTCATCTTTCCGTATTGACTAACGGAATACCTGATGACTAAAATGAAATCGTTTCGCGTATGGTTAAGGAATCGGGTCGACACCCAAAATGCTTCGGAAAAGCTTAAAATCGCCGTAATGGTGATATATTTATGGGTAGAAGCTATATGATATAAGGATTCGTAAGGACTCCTTTGGTGTGGGAGGTAGTGTAATACCTGTGTTTGCAAATATATCATACAAAAGCTGTGCACGATGACTTAGTCAGAAAGCCAAAGAATGAGTAAAGTACAGAGACACTTAGCAGCATTAAATCAGCCATCTCCCAGCAACGTTGGTTGGATTTTTTAGGATTTTGACACTTCGCTAACGTATGGAAGTGGGCGGCTAGTTGTATGAATCCTTTGACTAATAAATTTTTATTACCTTACTAATGGAAGTACTTGAAAGCGCTCTGCTTAACTGGCCCGTATTCATTGATTCGTTTAGTTTTTCCTTGATCTTGGTTGTCTTAAAAGATAGCGGCGTCATGTCTTCATTTTATTAAACGTAGAGGCGTTGACCTAGCGATTTTTGTCACACAAGGTGACAACCGTAAATTGAAAGGACATCAGTACCTGGTGTAAGAAACGTGGCTGTAATTAGCGCGTTTTTTGTCTCTAAACAGACAACATTTCGTGCAAATGGTAAGAGTCGATTCTTTCCGATTAGTGTAGCATGACTCAACGCGATCATACCCTTGTTACCTCTGATCATGTGGCAGTATGCTAACTCGGCAGAACTGTTTCTCTTTTAGTGTGAATTAAATTCAAGTCCACAAGGCTACTTACAGATTTTCAGCTTCGCGTTCCTCTCTGAAATGAATGGCACCATTGAGTTGAATTTTAACCTGTGGCCGCACATGTTAAACTGTGAGCGGCATTATTGCCAGAAAATATGTTAAGTGTCTTTATAAGCTAAGCTAAATTCCTTCCAAATTTTCTAGACATTTCTGCGCGTTTTTCAGTCCAAAATCGTATTAATGAAGAAAAGTTGCCTTATATACTTCTAAGACACATAATGTTATGTTTTCTGATTGACTTCTTGTTTGTCTAGCTCCTAGTAAAGTGCATGATCATACGATTTTTGTCAAAACTATGGGAACCCTGCTGGACTAAATACGATCACTTTGGCCTACCTCCACATCCACAATAAACGGACATCACGTTCACAAATAAAGGACACAGCAATAAAAAAGCGTATAACTTGCATCTCGACGCAAAGCTTGGTTGCACCAAAGCACAATTCCGCAGTGCGAATAGTTCTTGAGGAGATGCCCCCGGGGACAATTCGCAAGCGGAAACCTATATATGGAAATAGTGCTTAATTTTCCCGTTAGTTATTGCCTTTTAAGGAAACAGGCGTAAACCAACGTGAACAAAAAATAATCCCAAGTATAATCCCAAGTAGTATACACTGAAGTATCATAGACTTCTGAAAATGTAATATGTATACATGGATCGTTTATTTATAAATATATACAGCCTACAGTGATATATAGGTAAGCGATTACCTATGTTTCCCCTACATAAATAAGGTTCTGAGATTCATCTACTCTCACTGCACAACGAACTGTGTTGACAGTCGCAGACAGTTCTGAATAGGGTCAGCGGATATAGCATAGACATAATTACACGTGGAGTGAAAACTGCTTCTAGACAATCGTCAAATACGGAAACCGTATGCCACTATATTCTGACTCTTGTCAATACGTAGTAAATTGATAACGAAAAATTCTTACCTGTGTGTAGGCCGCAACAATCAGTCTCGAAGACCACTCAAATATCAGGGTATTTGATACGATCCTACTACTGAACTCGAGCGATTGTTTCGGTTGATATACGAGTGAGTGGAGATTGTTATATGAAACCTATTAATTCGTGTCGATTTCGAACTCTCGAGTCGGCAAAAGCATGCGATACAGATTAGTAACAATATAGACGTCGCCCACGCAGCATTGATTGTTAGCATCAGACGTCAGCATGCATCGTCTGATTGTGCTAGTTTGCGTAACAAGGTTTGATGTTCACGCAGGTCCGTTTTTCGGTATGTTTTGCAACCCTTATGAATGTATTGAGCGGTAGAGCTGACTGTGGAGTAAGTTGGTGTCTAAGACTTCTCGAGGTGCACAAACGAATTAATGTATCGCATTGCTGTTGACCACGGAAAAACATCCAGGCGACAGATTCGCTTTCAAGTCTCCGCAAAAATGTACTTTACGGTGATGACTGGTTTTCTGCAGTCTTCGGCAAAATGACTCAGGTAAACGAATTGCGCTAGCCCTCAAAAATCTGTGCAAACAGTCAAAGTACCGTAGACTCGATGTTATGAATTTCGTAGTTTGCATCCACTAATTGGAAGTGAGGTCCCTGGCAGGCACGATTAGCCTGAGGGGATTCAGGTCCCAGCCCTGATGTTCAAAGGGGACCTGAATGATAGAGACCATTATTGGTTTATTCGGAAAAAAATTACGAAATAATTGAAAACAATGGTTTTAAGGTATTGTACTGATACCGAATAGAAACGCAAGCCTGCAGCGGCAACTTTTCGTCCTTTCACTTAGAAACGGGGCCGTCTGTGGACCATCTCGACTTATTAGGCCTTTTTTACAAGCAAGGGAAAAAACTTTATGTAAAGTTTTTTCCCTCCCTTACGTCTCTCGACGCCGTCTTTTCTACAGACAAGATGTCTCTCTCTCTTTTTATAAATTCTTGTTATACTCACAGAATCTTTGATTTGATGGTCACCTATGTCTAGTCTAGTCCTTATTGGCTGGTGAATTTTTTCGTTGCCAGGAACGGTTGCAGTACCCTCTCTGCTGATCCTCTGCAATTTTTACGAGCCTTTGCCGACTTTTTTTTGGCGCGTCTCTACGTGGTCGGCTCTCCTGTAATTCGTTTATCCACATTGTACCTGTCATCTACACCTAAAGTATGTTAACTCTTGTTTGCCATTGCACTAGCAATTCCTGTTGGATCCATGTTGACGACTTCGCTACTCTGGTCTATATTTTTAGTGTGGGCTTTTTGTGATTGAATTCATTGATGCTTTGTCTGCTCCACAAAAAGTTATCCTAAGTGGCTGACTGCTTTTTTCAACGTATTTTGAGGTAAAGTTTGTTTAGAGAGGCATATTCACCGGCATCGTGAGATTTCTGTTGGCCTCCGAAACGTTGACTCGACTCGGGCATAGTTGATGTATCGGTTATATTGCATGAGCAGATGAAAAATATGTTGTTATTGGTATTACTATTATTACTTACTATGGTTACCTTTAAAAAAATGACGATGTTTAGTCGAACCTAGCTTTGGCGAAGAGTTACGGATATTTCAAGGGGCCGGCAGTTTGCTTTTTAGGCCAAACTGATAAATTCTCGAAGACAAACATCCGTCTTGGTGTCATCATTCTATTTACATACGTTTATTCCGTTAGCGATGTAAACGGTGGGATCCGCATACACTTGTCATTTAGAACATGCGGGCTTAGGTTGACAGCCTATCCGGCGCACAGTCTGCAACGTGCCCGGCTCTCGATCCGCTGGATTACGCAGTACAGCAGCGGTAACAGAACGCCTGTGGCTGCCGCACCATAGATGCATTGTTGGCACGAAGCGATGCGGCAGCTTACAGTGCATCTATGGTGCGGTGTTGGGATATTAATATGATAAGCGAAATGAAGCGTAGGAAGAGGAACAACGAAGACATAGAGCTTTACTGAGAAAGGGAAGTAGATTGTATAAAGGAAAGGGACGTAGACGACTTCTTTTCACTGGGAGGAAACGGATGACAATGTAAAATTGCTTCCAAACAAATATACCGACAAAGCCACCAAAGGCTGAGCACGTTCCGATTACATTGCAATGCAACCAGAGCAATTTGCAGGAATTAACGTTCGTATAAATTTGCTTGATATTCAGGAATGTTTTGTTTAATCAAAAATCAAAGCCTGAGCTAGGCATTGCCGCCAAATTTGGAAGAAATAAGGAAACGTGATCGTCAAGAAATTTACTATCTTCCAATCCAGAACGGTGATGAGGGTACTTAATAGAAAACGATAAACGAAAGAGTTGATTGCAGATACAGGACACTGAAGCGCATGACGAAGCATCTAAATGAATCGTGCACGGTCCATATATACGAATTAAAATGTTGAAAGCGTTGTGTTTCATGCTAGCCTATTTAGGGCGTATGGCTTCTATCGAACAGTTATACGTATAGATGAGACATTATTAAATGAGGTTTGTTCTAAGGTTAAGGCCAAAGGTAGACACCTTTGTTTTATCGTAACCTAGTTTCCAACAAACAGCCTTCAGTCAAAGTGCGTCAGACATTTCGGTCGTTGCATATACGAATAACAGGCGCATTCGGTCCCAGCGCATTGGTCTACCGAGCGTTCTTCCAGCGGATGGCAACGAGTGCATCCTTGTTGTTGTTGTTGTTGTTAGCAGCTTACCCTTGTCAATAGTTGCGCAAATGGGCATCAGCTCACGATTACCAGAGTTGTCGGCAAATGGAGCCAAAGTTGGCTCAATAGACCAGCGCCCACTATGCAGCTGGCGACTGAATATTGAACGTGCAAGGTAAGAAAATGCACAGAACAGTAGGAGTCGTAGTTCAACATTTGAGCTTCTCTTAGCGAATTTGGACAGGTGTCCAAAGATTTCCAAATATACACTAAGAATAATGGTTCATGCACCTTATTGTCCTACATATCTATTAGAACTTTAAGCACAAGTTTCACGATTGGTAAAAATATGAACGGTATTTATTCCCTACATAATCTTGCTGAAAGCCAGCTGTGGAAGGTTTTCTGTAAGTCTACGAGGGCAGTGCCTGCTTAACGGAGCGCCCTCTAGTGAAGACTCAGTGGCCACGGGGACAGCCACGATAGGGAGAGCGTAAACTTCGTGTGTCCGCACCCCTATATATAGCCATTATCCCGGTGGTGGAATATGTCATTTCGTCGTAACCGTTGACCACATCGTATAACACATCTCAACATCACCATGCGGTTCTCTTTTGCGTTTATTATCTTCTCGGTGAGTAGGAACGGTGACACGGCTGTGCCATCCTCAACTGCTTGCAAGTGCACTACACGAAGTCAACTAAGGCGAAACTGTCTCAATTTGCATGATCTCAGTCGTCTCAAAACTTAGACAGAGCATCGCACCAAAATGAAAACCAATTGTTTTCCTTATGTGCACCGGATACGTCCTGTCCGTGACATCACTAGTACCATTGAATTGGCCATCATCGGAGAGCATAACGACGGCCTTTTATGCAGCTGTCGTACATATAGTTGATTAAATGGGCGTGATAAATTCGTACATACCAAACGCTCGTCAAGTTAGCCCGCTTTGCGGCTACCCACGCGCGTTTGCATTCAAAGAAAGCAGTGATTCAGCCTTGAGGAGCTCGCCTCTTTATGATCTCATTCATCTTATTGATGCGATATCGGATGAATGTGAGAATTGTAATCTCCATAGGAGACATGCGTCCACTGTAAAGCTTAGCTTTGGTTCGTCAGCCGCAGTTGAAGGACTGGTCAGTATACTCACACTTTTCGCTATTCCTAACACTTGAAACCGCCAGTTGATAGTTGGCTTATTTCAATTCTTTAAATGTGTGCTCCCCGTGTCAAACTACACTGAGTTTTAGAATTATTTTTCTACTCAGGCTCGTACGCTTTGTACATATATATATATATATATATATATATATATATATA
>MNPL01000598.1:0-20272 GCA_002081605.1 Tropilaelaps mercedesae
ATATATATATATATATATATATTTATATATATATATATATATCCAAATAACACACAAGCTGGTGAATTTCATCAAACAAATTTTATCTACATCACATTCCGTCATGTTAGCCTGACGGAGAAATTTCTTCTTAATGTTAAACATTGTCATTTACTTATGCTAAATACCAGGGACAAGACAGGTCCCTTCTAGAAACCGGTAAGTGAGCAACTACGAAGCAACACATCAGAATTTCGTCGACAGTTGTCAAACATCCATTGACGAGAACGGCACGCTGATTGACATCAATATGCATACAAAATATCTGTGCAGAGGCTTTCACATGAGTTGCGATGCCCATTGCGTTCATCGCGTTATCCCCTATAAGTGATGTTACATAGCTACAAAGTGAAGGCATTTTCAATTAATAATCATATGTACGACAACAACAGCAGAAATACGAGACAAAAGGCCCCCAATTGTTGCTTTCGCGGTTTGAAAAACGTTAAACCCGTTACGAGGATAAGTGGTGAATCTGTAATTGCGATGTAAGTAAATATATTTTCCACACCCAAAAACTGCTCGCTAATAGATGCAGTAAACCAGACTAGCTACGACAGATAGATTGCGTGGATAACACCACCTCTTCGGCGAATTGATGAAATGAATTGATTAAACACCTGTCTGTTAGTCACATACAGATACCGTGGTTCGTACGTATCCGTCAGATCTTTTGTTATGCGAACAGAATTCGAGGGTCGATGACATCTTAGCAGAAATCAGAAACAAACTGAGGTGTCATGCGCAAAACCGATTCTTAATCTCTCGACTGACGGATGCCGTATAGACTGCCGAACATACAACGTTACAAAGTTCTGAAGCTTTATATGTCCCTCATTTGATGCCACCAAATGATTCGAAGACCATATGTATGATGTTATGCGAGCGTGATAAGGCGACGTGATAGGGTGATAGCGATGGTGGTTAAAAGACCAGCTGTATCACGACAAGTGCAAGATTATCCGCTGAAGAATACGAACGCCTCTCTGGCCTCCTTGCTAATACACAAAACACCACCGAGGGCGCAACGGATCGAACACTTGCTACCCCACCTAGGACACAGTGTAATAGAAGCTGTATATATAAAATTTTCTAGAAGAGGCACAGCTAAAGTAAGCGGTCGCACTAAAAATCGACGATACCGAAAAATGGCAGAAGGGACAACGAAGCCGCCACAGGCTTCTCTACTTTGTTTTCTATATCTGATTCTAATATATATATATATATATATATATATGAGGAAGGGTAAAGAACGCAAGGTGAAGAAACACACGAATATTATGAATATAATTATTTTATTATTATCATTATTTAATGGGAAGAAGATAAATATACACATAAATATAGGTATATCGTATTACAGAAGAGTTCGTATGTTCCCTCTTGAACACTTTTCACAAATTACTCTTCTCACAGCAGTTCTTCGCAACAGCTGACTCTTCGTGGAGCATCATCTTCGGACGAATCGAGACTCATCCGAACTCATTTGGGATGTACAATTTCCATATGTGCCAAAGATCTTCATCGTCCTGGTGATGAGACGGACGAGTCACGTTGCCCACAGCTGGTACCAAAACGTTACCTTTTTTCCGCACTTGGTGTCAATCATCCCGATGGTAGAGAAAATCTTTCCAAAAATTAGCTAAGCGAAAACGACATGCAGGACACCATGGACTACGGTTATGCACGTTACGGTCACAATAGCAACCCTAATGTCAAATTAAAAAACATTAATAAAACATACGGATAAGTCCGCAAGAAATGGCAAAAAAGCAGCCACACAGTTTACTCGACGTGTGTGTGCTTATTTAATTATGTCTTGGCGCAGTACAGCTATGTGTAGCAAATTCGTATTGCTATGCACAATTATCACGTAGCCTAGATCCATAAATCACAGTGTTAATCTATTAAAAAGAACGCTCTATGTAGTGCCGTTTGATAGTGTTACTTCTAACGACAGGTACGCAGTTTCCTGGTACTTCGTCAACCTACCGGATCCCCCGATGGGTTGCAGAAACATTGAGATCGCCTCTATGAAGTTCATTGCAACTATATCCAGTATCGATGATCTTCGGACCTAACAACTTGATGCATTCGCATGCGTTTTACGGCCGGAGGTCACACGGGCTCCATCTTAGAAAGCAATGCGAAAGCAGTACCGTATATCGTAAATGTTGGCTGAAGGCCAGCCCTGAAATCTGAATATATAATCTCTTATAGATTGAATCTTTGACTCAAACTAGCGCTCGTAAATTCCATAGCGTCCCACATTCGACGGAAGACATGTTACTAGGCTACGACAAGGTTTTCAAGCGACACCTCCTTTCGAAGATCCGAGTCCCGAGGGACGAAAAAGCCTCACCGAAGTACTAATCAAGTAGGACCGTGTTCCAGCCTGAAGAGAGTCCCTCAAACTTCGCGGTATTCAAATACGGTTATTGACCCCTTATATTTTCAACATTTATTCTCAATGCAAAGCATAACATAGTTCCTATATATGTTCTACCGGAAGAACCTACATTTACCATTACCTCGACGACATCGGCGTGTCTGCAGATAGCCGCTTGAGGTGCAGCAAAAACGGCTACTTTGATATACCATGCCAAATATGCATTAACATTAGATTTCAGTGCAAATATTGATAGTAGAACAATGACGTGACTCACGAGTCGGGGCCTCAATGCTCTGGCGTGAAGGAGATACCGAAGCAGCCAATGCGCCTTACCCTAATACATCAATTCGAGCCCTCTAATTTCACCTAGTAATTGACCCCTTCCAACGGGTCATTTTAACATCTATGTGCTTCAAGACATGCCGCTGTTATTCACCGTACCCACAAGTATAAGAGCAGGCATATCTTGACCCATTCGTTTGTGCCTTTTGCTAGCATATGCCAGTTGCACAACCTGCTGTCGGCCTAAATAAGCGAGCAGCCATGACGTAGGCCGCAGGACCTACGTGACGTCTGCCATTAATCACCACTACGGTAACTATTTGTATCAAGGTTTTTTCTCTTTATTTTAACTGTTAATGTACGCATCTATGTTTGACATCGACTCTAAGTCATTTCGACAAACAAACTTATATATACACACATAGCTGCCCATAGCAAGCCGCAGCTCGCTGCTATGGGAAAAGCATGCCAGTGGGCCCGCCACAACCTAACAGCCGTCCACGTTTCATCTCTCGCCGGTGCTGTATGTCAAGGGCATGATCTGAACGGCGTTCTTGGCCTCTTTGATTCTTTCCCATCGGCCCATCGCGTGCTCTTGCGACACAGCTACGACAAGCAATCGTGACGAGGCGGAGAACGTCAGCGAGTTAACAAATCCCACACAGGGGATTCGTCTAACCTCTTCGAGTGCACACCTTCCGTCGGCGCCGCGTTCGATGTTGATTGCCTAGTAGACAGGCGTAGACGAACACATTTAGTTGGGTCTCTCTCTATAGCGCATTGGTTAGACACACAACATCACTCAGAAAGAGAGATCGGCTAAAGTTCTCTTGATTCGTTCTTTTGGTCGACGTCCGATACACTGTAGGTATTTCGTACGACGTCGGCAAGCCGCTGTTCTAGCGGACAGCTGAGCGGCTCAGCGCGCGGTTCGCGGGATTACGCCGCATGATTGCGTGTCATCGCGTTACGAACAGTCGACTACAAATACATCTACGCGAGTGATAGAAACATTACTAGAAATCTACGTACGGCAAGTAATACAATATAACCACAGCTGGATCCGGCCGCGATGAGGTCGCTTGATCGGACGGCTCCCACCGCCGTCACCCATTGGCCGGCTGGGGCTACAGCCACACTCGCAACCGGCTTCTTTTTCATCACCTTCCAGAGATAGACGCATCCGTCGTCGTGGCCAGAGACGAAAGTCTCGTCGTTCAGCATCGCACAGCAATCGATCGACGACTGATTGCCCTGGAACACCAGGTGGGACTCTTCAGGGATCTTCCATAAACGAAGCGTGCCGTCACGTCCCCCTGATGTTAAGGCGCGATCTTCGCGTGAAATAATAGCGGAATTATTATTATTTTATTTATTATTATTTGTTATTATATTTTAAATTTAGCCAGCAGATTTAGCGAAGAGCTACGGATACGTAAATGCGCGCAGTAGAAAAGAAGTATTTTGTCTCTCCGCTGCCTTCAGGCGTCCAGTTATCAGACAAACGCTACGCTCTTACCCTTAATGAAGCTGTCGATGCACGTAACGGAATCTTCGTGGCCAACCAGCGTCTCAACGTAGGCCATTTCGTCGAGACTCCACACCTTCACCGAGCGATCAGCAGAACAACTGAACAGCTGGTGACTCCCGTAACGAAACGCTAAACCTGTTCTTACACGCGACACCAATGGCGCAGACGCATAGCTTTAGCAGTAAGAAAAGCTGGCAACAAACAATCACTACATCGATGTTTTCGATCGAACGAGAAATCACTGAGTTCGTCATGGAAGATCCTAACGGCAGTCTCGTCATACGGCCACTTCAGCGTGTACGGCTGCTGAGCTCTGCTGAGCAACCGAACACTCTTCCCCGTGTCCGCGCGCCGGAGGTAAAACCCCATAGAACCGGTGTCGTTGTAAGCTACTACCTCGTGATAAAAACGATGCCGCACTTAGGGGAGGAGTAGTCGTTCCCCACTCCAAAATGCATCTTTAACTTACTCTCGCGCCTGGTTACCGAGTCGGCCAGTGACCCGACGCCGACGAACAGCGACCACCCACCAAATTTCTGAGCAAACGAACCTGTGACCTTTCCGCGATGCTGAGCTATGCCAAATGTGTGCAGCTTCTCGAGCGTGTCAGGATTCCAGATGGTGAGTACGTTCTTGGCGCAGCCGCTAGCCAGATAGCGACCGTCCGAGGACAGAGCCAATGCGAGTACAGCGGCGGAATGAGCGTTCTTAACCCGGGTCGTCCGATGTCCCTGGCCAGTTTCGCTGGTGATGCTCCTAGCGGAGCGCGAATCAACGACATCAGACAGACAATCGCGTTTCTCATTATTTCTGCTATATTTCGTCTTGACGAGTCTAGCTAGAGCGCTTAGTACAGCGTCCGGGCAGGAACAACGAGCTCACTGGATTCATATGCAAAAGGCCATTTTTTTTCTCGCCTCGGAAGTTGACCGAAATTCGGACGAAAGTCCTACCATGACGCCGCATGCATCCGACCGCTGCGCGCGTCGACAAATCGTTAGCGCGGAATGGCTCTGTATCATGGCCCCTTCTGCACTTACCACCGTACGAGGGTTCCGTCTTTCGAGGCGGAGAAGATCACCTTCTCGTCGGGACTTAGCACCGTCCGGGTGATGGGTAGGCGGTGCTGGTTTTTTAGATAGATTATGGCGTCCTGCTCGATTACTTGAACTGATCGAGCCAACGGCTTGTACAGGCGACCCGACTGCTCCAACAGGTCACGTTTCAACCTGAAAGTTGTACAATACCACAAAATCGTAACTGTTTCTTGAATTATTCACCGTCCCTTGAAAACGGAACGCTTTCCGTTTTCAAGGAACGGTTCAAGGAAGGCTAAAGCCTCGGTTCGCGTCAGATCCGAAAACATCTTTCTTGAGCGGCATGTTTCTATCAAAAATGCTTTAGCTGGAAACGTTCTCATACAGATACGTCACCACCATGAGAATGCCGAGTTTTACTAAAAATGGCACATCCTCCCATCCTGGCCGACCCGGAACTACGTTAGCACTGCTTTGCAAATCATTGCGCTTAATCCTACCCCCAAAATGCTCGAGCTAGGCAGCTATCGTTTAGCTTTCGTGTTCATTTACACGTTTTGAACAGTTCGAGAAGCGGCTAAAGCGTTGTAGTCGCCCCCCCTACCTGAAGGTTATCTCACCTGTGCGCTATGAGACTGTGTTTGTGCTCCTCGTCTGCATTATCGTCGTCCTGTTTTTGTCGGATTTGGTCGAGATAGGCTGTCGCCAGGCGTAGCTTTTTCTGCTCGGCCGTCTCCTCGGCGTCGGAGTCTGAGCCGCTCGCCGCCGACTGCTGGCCTTCAGACACACCCTGATCGGCGTCGAGCTTCGATGAGGCGACATCGTCATCTTCGGAGTCTTCCTCATCCGAGCTGATCTCGACGTCCTTTTCTGAGTGCGCCAGCGTCAGTGAATAGAACGAGATGCCGTTAGTTCAATTTCCAAAAATTGGTGAGTAGTGAGGGCTGGTAGAACGTGGCGTTCCCACAAGCGAGTTCGTTCATGATTGTCAGATGCGTTGGATGGTTCATTCTGCTGAAGTTGTTCGAGTGAGAGACGACCATGTTGACTGTTTGAGGTGCTGTCAAATGGGGGCGTCTACTATCTGCTCTATACGTAGACAGCACTAAGCGAGTACGAAGAGCGAATCGATTGCTTTCCAATCAATCGACAACATCTATATTTTAGATATTTATCCTGCCCCCCCCGAACTACCTAAACCCCATATATGAGAAGTTGTCCTCAACGGTTCGGTCGATGCTCTCGGAACTGCCTCCATCGGGCGAACGAGCCGTTAATCGAAATCAGACACGAAATCTACGGAGATGAGAGATGGTCTTCAAGCGACGGATAAACAAATGCGAACAAAATTAGCAAAAACTGTTAACACCTTACTTGATTTTTTAACCGGCGGCGGTAAAGTGGCGAACTTTCTGCGGTTTTTCGCACCGCTTTTGCCCCTTCGGACGTTGTGACTGCCGCCGCCACGACGGCCGCCTGCCCTCACGAAAAATGACATCTCCTTGATCTCCTGCTAAATGGAACAGACTGCTGGAAATCTTCCTGTTCACCTACGGCGGTTGACACCTAACACCACACTCAATTCACAAATAAGGTTTATATAGATGTGTTGAACACGCACATCGAACGCCGCAATCCACATGTGGAGCCACAAGAGCAGAACTCATCAGCTTTCGTCGATGAATTCGAACCACGTGTCCTGGGCCTTGCGACTGTGTGAGCCTGCCAGACCCTCTCCGCCGGGTGCGCTTGTTTGTAAACATGGCGGAGCGATACACGCTGGAACGTAATTATTGTCCCAGCTGACAGACAGACACACACACACACACACATTCGCTCGCTCGCCGCTCGCTCGCTCGCTGCTCGATTAATGGTTGGACCGAGTACTTCTTTTTCATGGCCGCCATTGACCGCTTTTTGCCGTTTACGCCGTTCAGCCATTGTGTGTGTGTGTGTGTGTGTCACGTGAAGCGATTTGTGTACGAACTGCGCGAAGAGGTTCCGCTTACATTGAATGAGACAGAGGGCGAGTGCGAGACAGCAGGAGCGAGCAAATAAACGAGAGACGCTGTTAACTAGATCGAGCCATCGAGTACGGCTCGACAGCCGTCTGTCTGTCTATAGGGTGTGCGTCGCTCGACGCCGATGGTAGAGCGACTCGCCCGACGCTGGCGGGAACCCAGAAGCTGATTGAGAGAACGAGAAGGACAAAAAGTGCCTCGCTCACGGAGTGTTTCGGCAATCTTTCAAGCGCCTGCGTTCACTCGAGAGGAGCGTCAAGTGTCGAGTGCACGTCCTCGCAGAGCAACGTCTTCAGAGCGAAGTTGAGCGACAACCCATTCGATCATGCCTCGGGAGGCGAACCGCACAATGAGAGAACCGCAGTGAGAGAAGATGTTAAGTGACTGAGAGACGACAAACCCAAATCTTGTGGAAGCTGCTCAACGGGGCGACGATGTCGTCTCATCGTGGGTCCCGCTTGTTGCTGTAGTGTTCGCCAGTGTGCGTTTGTGTGCGACAGCGTTCGAGGTTTGGCGTGGGTGCTTCGCGACAATAAAGTGCGCGTATCGTCCCGACAAATTCTACCGGACAACCACGGCCTGCTCGAGGCCACGGCGTTAAGAGTATTGTTATTCTAAGGCGGATCCAGATCGATCTCGTCCGATCGTCGCGCGTCGAGTGGGGACCTGCGTCCAGTGTGGTGCTACTTTCTCCGCTGGCGTGCACGATCTACTTGGACAAACGTCGCTCGTGTACTAACGACCGCGTCGCCGAACGCTGCGACCGGCAGGTACGCTGACGACACGCTTGAGCACTGCCTAAGGCCGTCAGCCAGCTGAGAGGACGGGCCTGTGGAGATCGGGAGGAGGACGCGGCCCTGGGCGGAATTTCTATCGACCACCGACCGCTTAGGTGAATTGCACTGACTAGCCGGTACGTAACGAAGGAACACGCTATGGCCAACACAGACACCCGCGTCGGCCCAGAATGTGACCCAATCGGACGCCAACTGGTTTTCTCCTCCAGTGGCGTTTGTCTGTCAACCCGGGTTTGGGCCTTGTGTGGGATGGATGGGTATCCCTCCGTTGTCGAATCCCTGCCAGATGGTGCCGGGTAGCTACGCTAGCGAATACACCGACTCGGGGATTAGGGGTCGTTTTGCGGTGGCAGTGCGGGGAAACGCCTGATAAAAAAAAAAAAATCCCTTCGACGATGGTCCGAACGACGGATTTAGTGAGCTAACCGTATGGCCGAGCATCGACTTTGTCTGTACAGGCAAAAGACGGGCCGTCGTGGCCAGTTGTT
Source organism: Tropilaelaps mercedesae (assembly GCA_002081605.1). Classification (NCBI taxonomy): domain Eukaryota; kingdom Metazoa; phylum Arthropoda; class Arachnida; order Mesostigmata; family Laelapidae; genus Tropilaelaps; species Tropilaelaps mercedesae. Next base: position 8,588 of record MNPL01000598.1, read on the forward strand.
GTCGTCCTGTCACCTTGTAGAAGAGCAGCGGACTGACTGGCCAGCCAAGACGCTCTACAAGCGTCTTTGCCCCAGTCGGCAAACAGGGCTTCTCGGTCGCGCGGGCAACCGCTGCGTCAGCCACTAGTCGTTCATGTGTACCACCGAGTAAAGCCCTCGGAACCTTCGGTCAGGCCGGGGATGCTTTTTTTTTTTTTAGTGGCGAGTAGTCGCTCTGTTATGAGTCAATTGAAGTTCGCCTTCAAAATATAGATTAACGCAGCTTCTTCGTCTGGCCATAGCAGCCTACTGGAGCCACTGGAGCCTGCATAGACGGGCCGGACAAAGTGTAAAATGCAAGAAGTGGTTGTCATTAGTCGACGGTCCATCGGTGTAAAGTTCAGGCGAAATGAATATCATCGACTATGCAAGGGCGCTTAATGGTCGTTGATTGTGTAGAGGTGGACGAACGGCTGAGTGGAGAGCGAAGACGATTGTGGCTCGCTGGAGGCCAGACAGTTGCCGATCCGATGAATACTTTCTTGGAGGCTGGTGATTGTGTTCGTGAACGAACGACCTGGCCAATATACAACGATCGCGAACGCCGAAAGCGGCAGCCAAAGCCGAGGGGACGAGTGACGACAGAGAGGTCGCGCCGTAGAGAAGTTTAGTCGATATAAAGGAAATGTCGGAATCTCATCATTTGATCTTCTGGCTGACTGATTGGTTATGCTGATTTGGCTTGGACACTGGTAAAGCTAAGTAGATAGAGCAGGGATAGATGATAAACGGTCGGCCTCTATCGTTTATAATATATATATATATGAAATAGGCTTGTAAAATTAGCCTCGCTCTCCATAAATTCGTGTCGACTTACTGCTTGCACTGTACAACTATCTCTTATAACCATTTTGTGAGTGACAGCTCCGTTCTGCTCCGACGTCAGTGCAGAGCGAAGACAACCGATCATATAAATGTCGCTTCAATTACGCCGTTCGCTGTGTTTTGCTTTTACGTGCGTGCGTGCGTGCGTGCGTGCGTGCGTGCGCGCGTGTGTGTGTACGTGTTGCTGTAATAGCTAGCAAAGAGTGGATGCGAAATTCTGTAATACTGACTGGTTGTCATCATCGCCTTTTCAGGGATGCGCTCAGCTGTCAACTTGTCACTGCGATGGTTGAGCAGCCGGACCCAGAATGCTCCACCAACTGCGAGCAAGAACTTCATCCATCAGGTGGACCATTATTCGCGGTTTAACCCATCGTCGCTCTCCATTAAACAGTTTTTGGAATTCGGTTAGTGGAAAGATCCAACTCGATTTCAGCCACATGCAGGTGTAGTATTATGAAGGACCGGGTAATGCACGCGTGGAAGGGTGCGATACTTCGATTTATTCGGAATGACAAAACCACGAAAATTGATTGAAAGCGTTGGAATTATATGGCCACCTGCACAGAACGCGTTCGAATACTGATAAAGTGCCCGGAGTGGCCGAGAGTTAAATGAGGGCAGTGAGCAGGCGTACCCACCACTTCGACCTCTCTGTTTGTAGACGGTCACGGGCTAGATATTGTCCATGTCGCTTGTTAATGCCGCTACAGTCATATATATATAGACATATGCATCACGCCCAGGTTATGTTTGTTATTTCTTCAGGTGTGTGAGTGAATGCCGTAACATGACCGATTCTAATGTTCGTAGTGCTTGAACAAGCCACACCCGCGGATCGCATCCACTCCCTGTTTGCGTAGAATGCCGCCATCTCAGCACAATCGGAACATTTGTACAATGTTGTATGCGTACGAATAGCCTCGAGGTGCTGTGCCTGCATGTCATTAATTTCTTAAGCTCTCTCTCTCTCTCTCTCTCTCGCTGGAGACGTCTTTAAGCTAAAGCTGTATGGCGTAATCAAACATGAGAGCCAGCATTACCGTCAACAACAATCGATTTTAACGGAGCTATCACTTCAGAGCATGGCTGCTGCGCCTGTCCAGCCTGTTAGCTAGGAGCGTAGGAAAACTTGTCTGAACTATTCATTCTGTTGTTTCCCCCCACGTTCCGACGCGGTTGTTATATCAACGGCAAATCGCCTTAACCGCTAAGCTTTTTCAGCTAAACATAAACTTGTTCGACGCAGACGTTTGTAGATCTATGTTAAATCGAGATACTCACATGTGAAGGCACACTCACGCAGCATCAATCAACCGCAAGTAGAGGGAAGGTGGATGTCGTCTGCAACTGAAACGGCGTTGTCCGGCGTAAGCCTACGAGTGTGTAATGAGCTTAATCGACACTGTCCACGTTAACGTAGTGAGTTGGCTACGTCTGGCGTATCAGCTACAGGTACTCTGTATGGAGAGTTGCATGGAAAATCCCGAAGCAGCGGTCTCTATTGGCACGGGCGGATCCACCTGACACCAACAAGACAAATACATTACGCGCATTTTGCGGTGTTCGCAGCTCACTTTAATCACCCTATTTCGATCACTACGTTGGGCGCTGACCTCGTCGACCACCAACGGCCGCCTTGTGAACCTTTCGTAATCGGTCTGGGGCTATGTGTGTGTGTGTGCGGACCAATATACCATAGAGCGAGCGAGAGAGCGCAAAATATAGCACCGCATAGTTTTCTGCGGGTGTGTGTATGAGAGAATGTACGCACGCTTTACGCGAGCATCTTTCACGGAGGGATGATACGATTTGGCTTCATGTGTAGTACGTGTTATCCATATTTCAATGGCTCTGTCATAATAGCGAACACTGGCAGTAGCAATAACTGTAAAGCTTTCTCTCGTCTAACATGAGCAGTATTCATTGGAATTTTAATTTAGCATTAGATTTTTACCTTCCAAGGTGGATTTACGGCTGCGGATTCACCTTCGAAGGTACTATTCGACTAACACTTGCACATCGTCTTCGCATGAAGTCTTGATGTGCGAGTTATATGTCAGATGTTTGTCGATTTTTTATGACAGGGGATAGAAAAAATTGCCCATATACGAATAGCCATCCTAGTCAGCCGGGTATTCCCCTTTGAGTGTTTGGCTCAGAGACAAAATAACCACTAGAAACGCACACCCCCGAATATTCGTTGGAAGGCGACACTCACCGGCACCTTAAAAATGTCTCCTAGGAGATGGTGACAATCTACCGTTAATCCCTTTAAAAGAACAATTTGATCTGTCTGCCTGTAGGCTGCTTCTCTATTGCAGGCGGCGAAGGATTTTTGTATGTCTACTTGTGTGTTGACATATTTCCTTTAATACCAGATAATGTTCAACTCAGCGGGAATTCTTGGAACTGCTTGTCTGGGTGAGACAAAAACTACTCTCACAAACGGAAAGGGGCGCAGCTTTCTGAAAGTCGTTCCGTCCAAGTGAGACTGCGCGTAAAGCTCGAAAATGCAAAATGTCGAATGCGTGACGTTTCATAGCTATCTATAATGAAAAAAAAGTCAACTGCTTTTTGTTGAGTCGATTGATATGCGAGGGTTGAAACCGCACAATAACCGGGTAAAAGTAACTAAGACGCCAGATATGATCAACGGAAGGATACCCTCCGGCGCGTTCGTTCTCTTCCAGCGTGACGTCGTATAGCGGTGGCAAATAGATGTTACATGTCTGCATGCTTCTATGTAGAGGCCCTTACTCCTTATGAAAAGTGCTCTATTCTGACCCTCGAGCGCGCGGGTGTCATTTCACGGCATTTCACATCTCCCACCTGGACATAGTGACCGGAAATTTGTGTTGGGGAACGGTATTTTCTTACTGGACAGTATTCAACCTTACGTATTGTGCCTATTGTACTATCGTCTCATTGTTGATGTAGGGGAAAGGGCCAACCTGGCAGAATCATGTGCATTCCTACGAAAGGAGCTGCCCGTTCGTCTGGCCAACATTATGAAGGAGATTCAGCTTTTGCCACTCCAACTACTGAAGATGCCGTCGATCAAGCTGGTAACCGGCTGGTACCAGCAGAGTTTTCTCGACATCGTTCAGTATGACCAAAAAACGGTAAGACTTGAATTATAGAAATTGTCATTGTATTTCGGTAGTATGTAGTATAATGAAGTGGAGTCAAGAGTTGGTGCTAACCATAGCATCTGTACTGTAAATCATAGCAGCACATTTATTCAAATAAATGAGTTTTACTCCCACTGGTCTTCTCATTTCATTTCATTTATTTGTTATTAGACACTAGACAATGTTTTTTCGTCGATCAAATATCTTTAAGAATGTTTAACGTCGTTCGACATCGTCGAATGTTCAATGATTTTGCGATTACTCACACCCTCCTCGTTATGGCTATCTTTTTGAGCCAGCCGCTTTGTAGCGCTGTCGGCTCGCGCATCTCCACGAATTGTTATGTAGGCTCTGATCTGTATGCCATTATCAGTGTCTGTTTGGTTAGACGAGGCACAGTCTACTAAGTCATACAGGTGCGCAGTTTCGAATGAGATATCGGATGTCTCAGAAAAACTCGGAACGTCTGTGAAACTGAGGTGCACTTATGAGTGCTTTCCTCTGCCACACGCAAAGTAGCCCGTATTACTGCTCGAAAAACCTCTTCCCCCTGTTTCGCCTTTATGACAATTACGTTTTTTGTACAAATGTTCCCGTCTTTCTTCGAAGGATCCGTTGACCGAGTCGGAGCTCGCGGATTTTTCCGCCATGTTGACAGCGGTCCGGAATAGGCACTCGAACGTCGTTCAGACGATGACCGAGGGCGTTCTCGAGCTCAAGAGATCTGGGCCGACTGACTTGTCCACCGACCACGCCATTCAGTACTTCCTCGACCGCTTCTACATGTCCCGAATCTCCATTCGGATGCTAATCAACCAGCACACTTCACTGTTCGGCGAAGTTGACGAAGCCGACCGCGCCTCTGGTATTCTGCACGTATTATTTGACCGAATACCTCTATGGTCTAACCGAAAAGTCGGTATTGACACCGATGGTGGTTGTGAATTTTTAGACATTGACCATTTGAATTCATTCGAAGCTGTTGGCAGCGATTTGAGTTATTTGCTGAACGGTGCGCTACGGTTTCTGAGCCCGTCAAAAATGGCTAACTGAAATTGATATTATGGTGAAATTTTCTTCGGACAATTGCTTGTGCAGTTGTGGACCCACCACCTTGGTTAAGCTGTTCGCCAATAGCTAATGCTCTAATTGCATTGATATTTTCCCTGTTATGTCGTAGGAAAGGAGGGACGGGTGGGTGTCATCGACCCGTACTGTGATATCACATCGGTGACACTCGACGCGTACGAAAACGCGAAGTTCCTTTGTGACCAGTACTATCTTACCGCGCCGAATATGCACCTGGAGTGCATACCCAAAGGTACGCAGTATTTCGTGTTTGTAGAGCTTGTAGAGCTGCAGTCAATAGCTTTTTGCTTAGGGGTTTTGTTACTTCAGCTTCACAACGAAAATATGTATAAAGTTGAATGTCATTGCGTACCGAACATGCGACTTCCTCCATAACATTTCCGCTGTGTGTTCTCAGATTCGCGCATTCGAATTGTGTACGTTCCGTCGCACCTCTATTATATTCTGTTCGAGTTGTTCAAGAACGCAATGCGTGCCGTCGTCGAAAAGAACAGACCTGACACCGACGCTGACCAATTGCCACCGCTGAGGGTTCTCATTGTGAAGGGCGACGAGGATGTCACTATACGGGTTGGCTATTCGTTTTGTCATCGACAATTCATTCACATTGCAGTGTGTGCATTGCTTTGTTATTATTATTGTTACTAGCCAAGCGGTTCGCTGGTTTCTGTTGTTGTGATAGGACATTGCTTTGTCCTGTAAAATCACCAGGCCTCCAGCTAACAGGTGACAAACATCTTGTTAGCTGTTAGTTCAAAGCAATAAAAAGGCGACACCGGTGGACGTTCAACGTTGGCTGCGAGTCAGCGTTAGCAAAGTTTCTTAGAACATTTTGTTTCCCCGTAGATCTCATCCATAGTCTCTTTTCGATCTACGAATTCGCCTCACAACGAACTAACGAGGCGTGTAGTAAAAGAATTAGTGTGCTTATTTAGGTTGAAGTGTTGAAACATGAAAATGCCCACACTTCCGGCTATATATATATACGTGCTCGCCTATACGCATTGACAAGCAGCGCTAAGCTTGAGCAAATCGTATAATCAAGGCCACGATATTCGAAGACCTTAGCTGCTGGGAGACACTAACCGATTTTTTTGTGTTCTTGCCTTTGAAACGGCTAATTAGATCAGTGATAGAGGCGGTGGTATCCCCCGAAGCGCCAGCGACCTTCTGTTCCAGTACATGTACTCGACGGCGCCAAACCCCTCGCCGACCGACTCAGCCCCACTAGCCGGATATGGCTACGGCCTGCCATTGTCGCGGCTCTATGCTAGGTATGATGCTAGTCTAGATTAGGTTAGGCTCAGTTAAACTCGGCTATCAGTTATGCGGATATGTATGTTCCTGTCTGAAGTATATCTGTTTAGTTGCGTCATATACAGCAGTGTATTCTGATCTTATCCGACTGATCGTTGTTTCCCGTCAGACATGTGAATCATGAAACTGTATCTCGCTCGTAGAAAACGTTTACGCGTATGAGTTTGCTGAAAATGTAACCTCCCTTGGTGATATCATCTAGGTACCTGCACGGCGACTTGACAGTAACGTCGATTGAAGGCTTCGGAACCGATGCGCACGTCTATATCAAGGCAATCTCGAACGAGTCCCATGAAAAACTGCCTATTTTCAACAAAACGTCGTCGAAACACTACAGTATGGTTATCGGTAACAATGACTGGTCCACCCCTGTCAGCGGTAAGAACGCAGTGGATACGCAGTACGAAAAACTTCTGTAGCATTGGGTCACATGAGAGAGCTGGTACACAGAGAGAAGCAGACGTGAATCGCTGAAGCGTTCCGGATTGTTTGCCGTGTTTCCGCTAGTGTCGCAGGACGATGTCTAAGCGCAAGCATGTATTGTTAGTCTCACGTTGCGACGCAACGTTTTGGTACGAACAGCGGAGGTTCTCTTGGAACTTGAAGGCCCAGCAAGCCCGTCAGCTGTGCGAGCGTTAACCGTAGGTTTCGTTTGCAGCCGTGGATTTGTATAAGCTCCGTTTCGAGCTGACTTTATTCACCTCTGTGTTCTTGTGAAGGGTTTAGCCTACCGTGCTAAAGGATCCTGAGTGTACGCTCTCATTCGGAGGTCTTGTTCGGGCATAGGAAGACTTGTAGTGTTGCGGTCAATAGAGCAAAGAAGCAACATGTACGATATTTGGAGCAATCTCTACGCAGGAGTCTGTACCTCTGGCGTTCACGCTATCCGGAGAATGAACTTTGAATCCAGCCAGCTCTAAGCAGAATTGTGTATCGCGTTTTATGTAAACGCACTGGCCTAATGTGCACTCGGTATGGTTCTGTTAACAGACAGGTTTTCGGCTAGATAACTGCCCTTTTTGCTTTTTTGCGTTCTTTCTGCTCCGGATCGGTGTCTGTCAGCATCCGTCAACACGTACCATACGCAGTCCCTATCATGGGTCCGCTATCTGTCAACTAAGTTTGTGACGGGGCGAACTGTTCCGTATAAAGTATTGTCCGCAGGGAGGACGCGCTAGTAGCAATGCTTAGTAGTACTGGAGTAGTAGTATAGTAGGACTGGAGGTTTAATAGTGAGTTAAAGAGAAGGAGCGTACTCGTGCTGTAAGCTGATCCAGTTGGCGAAATAGCTTCCATTGGACGAAACTAAAGGGTTGTATTTGGCGATAAATATTCTGCTCGATTGCACGTTCGGCAATTGCGGGACTCGTAGACGATAGGTCACGTATAGGGAGGTCTTTTCTCGCGGAAATGCATGTGCCTTAGAAGATTTCAGGCAACGAAACGTGTGAAGCCTACGACGCGCGAGCATCTCGTCGTTGAGACAAAGCGCACGAAGAAGTGCGTTTGTGTTAGGAATAGTGCATTCAGCCTTGGCTTAGGAAGTTGATACATCGGAAGTTAGTTCGTTGTGAAATTTATCACGTATCACTCTAGTGGCTCGCACTTTATGGTTTTCTCACTAAATAGGAATGCCTGCGGGGGCGTGCAATCATCTCAAGGACAATGTGGTTCCATGTGAAAGCCTTTAAATTAGTCCTTCGACTGCTGTTAAGCTCATCTTTTTGGTGCTCGCTGTGTCGGTATGGGCTAGCAGCGATCGCAGGGCCACAGCTTCTCGGGCAATCTCTCCCACGGTTCGAATGCCTCCAGTAGTCCTGGGTCGATGAGGAGAAGTTTTCAGTTCTCCTATGTGACCCGCCGGATATTTGAGGCTCTCAACGAGTCGTTTCGTTATCTAGAATCACGTACTCGTTCATTGTTTATTCCTTGTCACTGGTTACGACTTTATCGGTCTAGCTCGATCCATGCTACGGGCAGGCGGGCGCCCGAACTAATCCGGAAATGTGGAACGGATTTGCCGCCGAACGGGAGTAGAAACCTGTGCGGTTCGGCTTAGACAAGGACACGTATGGACACAACAAGTGTCAGCGACTCGAGGCGCTCCATGAACACCCGTTTAGTCATGCTGGTGAGCATTTATATCTCTTAGAATAATCTTTCACCGTTCTTCGATCGTATCTGTATCTCTTAGTTTCAGAAATAAAGGCAACCATGTTCGATGATCAGAGTTGCGTTTAAACTCGTATCAGACTAGTGGTCAGTGGTCATTTTTTTCCATTTTGTGTTCATACTACATGACGACTTGCGTGTGGCCGCCTAACGATGCAAGCTAATAAAGAGTGACGATAAGCCCGGCATGCCGTTGAATGAACAGACTCGAGCTAAGTGCTTCATGACCTTGAGCTTGCTGAAGGTCATAAAGCACCGTAAACTGCCACGTTTAATGTAGAGACGTTTCGACCATGCAGAAAATACTAGTGAAAAGCTCCAGTACTAAACTATGGGTGAGCCTTTTGTCTGCCAACCTCTATCAATATTGCGGATACTCGCATGCCTCAGACTCTCAGATAAGTCTGCTGTGCTTTCGAGAGCCTCGTGTAGGATTCTTTCTTCACAGCTGTGGACCTAAAAACGGCGCAAACGAGTCATCATAATCTATATTGTCAATCTTGAATCCCTTTACCGATCGATGCGACTACACACAAATCTTCAATAATTCTTGAAGGTCCCTAGATAGTGTGTATGTGTGGATATGTAGTGCACCATGTGTATTGCACATAAAACATGGAAGAATGAAGCTGTGTGCCTAACCTTCATCAGTAACACGATTGATCAAGCGTCGTCGCAACGCCTGGAGAGGATCTATCGTAGTTGTTTGCACTTTTTTTTTGCTGTACAAAAACTCATCGGCATCGAATCCCAGCGATGGAAATGTCCTTTCACTTATTACGTTATTATATCCGTGTTTTCGTCTAGTGTACCGCACGCTGCCTCCATTAATCGAGTAACATGAGTTAGTGTATTTAATTCTATTACCTAGCACTATTAGTAGAAGGAATGCACTGTTCTAAGCTCCCGTTTGAAATCATATGCATGGCACTACATTGCATCTCTGCGTTGATTACGTTTGCTTGCAGGTGGACAACAGCAGTCTGGCTGGAGGGACCGCTACACAAAGCACTTATAGACGCACAGCTGTACAGAGAGGAAAAGGCAATCGTTTGGGCTTTCGCGAACTAAACCACCCCGCACCGTAGTGAAGCAAGTGCCGACGGTTACGAAGAATAGACCACGTCTGTCTGTAGCTTGTAGTCAGACATCTCCAAGGGGCCTATATGCGATAAAATCGTTGGATGTCGACGGTGTGTTGTACTCGCTGGATGGCACACACGTTCGTATTGTGAAGCTTTGAAGGGGCAGGAATATGACGGAACCTTAGCTGTCGACCACAGTTCCAAAGTTACAGCTTCGACCAACGGCAGGGCGTCAACGAAGGTGTAAATAATTTCACCCAAGCATGATAACCTCCCCATGGTGCTTCAAGAATTTCTCTAATTGTTCCATAACGATACACATGCCGTCGTAACACCGAGCCGGAAATAAGGTTTACTTGGTGTGGTTATTTCTTTCCTGTACGACGCACTCTCGTCTACATATTCAACAAGCAAACCAACTATTTGGCGTCGTTGGCGTTACAGGTAACATGTGCTTTGTATCAAACGTCTTCCGCTGTGTAGGCGGTTTACTCCTAAAAAATTGTCATTATCTGAACATGTATAATGACATCAAAATCAAGTTCTCGACACCTGCGCGGGCAAACACAACCGCATACACATATTTCATTACTCATACACAAACGTAGACTTGTTTCTTTCACTCACTGGGTAAGCTTGTAGATCCGAGGATCCCCATCTCGGATCGGGGAATTGGAAAAGCACCCGCTCTGTTGGACACCAGAGAACAAGTATGAGTCCAAGTGTCGGTGGTCACGAATGAGGGTTTGCAAACGATGATGATGGCATTAGCTATTCGTACAGCTATACCCTCGATGTTAGCTTCTAAAAGACGACCCTACATTTTGGGGGTTTTGTACGCGATTAGCCGAGCATCCGTATCGTGATATGGGGATGGTTGTTACTCTTGCCTCAGTGTTATCAACTACAAGTGGGTCAATTGATTTTTCTCAAGGTTCAGCGAAGAACTATTCGTATGCGGCGCACCGTAGGTTCATCAGGACTTCGGACAAGGAAGATCAATAAATTGGTGCATATGGGTAAACAGCATGCTTATGTTAATAATTTCGTGTTTGGCATTTGTACGGTATATATATATATATATATATATATACACACATACAAACCCAATTATACTTCACTAAATTACAGTACCTCTCGCCCACTTGCTGGGTTAGATTTAACACGAACGCAAAACGTGACTAATTTATGCAAAAGTGTCGGTTCTCTAAGGAAATGGGCCGCTATTGTTGTCAATTTCTAATGTCTTAATTTACTAGACCATAATTAGCGATGAGGCGATCACAAACCCACTTGGTGTGACTGTCTTGGCTCCATTGATTGCACCTAACGGGCGAGGTCACTTGGAAGGTGCAGGTAGCCATGAGGAACATTTTTTACGTTTTGCAGGTTTTCTTACGAACAGTACCGACACTTGACTGCTGAGTCAGCATTTGAAAGTGGGTTTTTCTACAAACGTCCATGAACAACTGCGTCAAGCAATTTGGTTGTCCTTGCGGAGCAAAAAAATACTCCGTATTGTATATGAAACGAAAAATAACAAATCTGCAGTCGAGTGTTTAATGGTGGACAAGAACATACATATGGAGGAATGAGCTTAACCCTTTGTTGAGTGTATTCACTGGCGTGAAGTTTTCACATGAACTCTATCACGGTTAAGGCATAAGCTACGTTAGGGCAACATTTAGCGAATGATGTCACGCCAATTTATATATTATTTGTATATAACTTCCCCATGATACCTTTAATTGGTAGAACGCAAACTATCCGGAAGATTTTCAAAACGGGACAGCGGAGGTGAAAACATCATACCATAGCAGTGTCTTTGTACTCAATATAAAGTAATATTGCAAGGAAAGCAGTAGTTACAATAATAAAAATGACTCCAAGAAAAACGGACAACGTATAAATGCCAATTCTGTTTTCGAGCATCGTGTCATGTATGAACGTCATGTTTAATGGTCCATGCTGGTATGTGCATTTGTATACTATATATATATATATATATATATATATATATATAT
>MNPL01000602.1:0-16866 GCA_002081605.1 Tropilaelaps mercedesae
TATATATATATATATATATATATATATATATATATATACAGTTTCTCTGCAGCTGAATCTTCTCAATGCTATTATCCCGTTTGGGGCTCATTGCATGTGGTAGGCAAAAGAGCCATTTGACTTCATCATAGATCGCTGGTGATGCTATGATAATATTTATTAATGACTTAATCGATTTCAAGAAACTATAGTCAAGTTAAAATGGGTTTAGTATGACGGCTACCCGTCAACTAACAAACATGATTAAGTAATTGGGCAATGTTAAATAAACGCAGCAAGTTGTTCGTATGGCTAGACGTCAAAGCAAGCACGTCAAATTACTACTACCAGGACGCACTTTTCACGTGTGTACATATGTTATTTGCACGTCTTAGATGGGAAAGATGTGTACCTTATTTTGTAGCTCTGCTGGAACGGCATTTGAAGCCGACCAATTACTGCGGTTAGTTGTCGTGGTAGCTTGCCCCCATAAGTGCCGCTTCATCCAGCTCTCACCACCTCCACTATGCTCCACTACCTTGGTTCGCTTTATAATTTTCTGAGATAGATTTACCTCCTAACAGCATCCGCATTCCCACAATAAAGCCAGAAGATGACTCCTGTGGCCACCCACCATCTAGACGATCACAAGAGCTTCTGGGCTAGGTTTACACTTTAATGGGGCACTGACTCAGCAACTGAGATGATAACAGCAACAACGACGATAACAACAGTAGCACCTGCGTATGACCAAATTGTTGGTATCGGCTTTAAAAAGCAGAAGCAGACCGCAAGCAAATAATTTGACAACTTGCAGTATAACCGGTTCGCTGCGCTGGAGGCAGGGGAACACATTTCCTGGAGAGCGAATATTAAATGTTATAGCTTAAATTGTATTTTTACTAGCAAAGCAGAATATTTGAAGGTACAAAATTATTTCAGTGGCCTCGATTTGTAGAGTTTAGATGAAGTTCAGATATGAATATTTTATAATGAAACAGTTTTGAAATTACTACGCCTTGAGCACTTACCAGCAATGTAAAAGTGTCAAAGAAAAACATGTAACCTTCCAAAACTTATGCATAACTACACAGTTTATATATGTGTAGCTGCGTGCTACGCATAATATCAGAAATGCTGTTAGATAAAACTAAGACGAGGACCACAACAACAACGACAACAATGACGACAAGAAGCGACAGCACCAAGCATTTGCTCATCGTGTTGACGTAAGTGGACGCACTCTGATTTTCAATTATGGCGAACAATCAAAGTGGAAGCGCTTGTCCATATGCACTTACAATGCGTTCAATCACTTGGCCTATCGCTGTCATTACCACGTATTTAGCACCAATACCATTTATTTCACCAGTAGTGAAAATTTATTTAACGTTCTCAAGCGCCTAGCGGAGAGTCTAAATAGTAGAAATAGTAGTGTAAATAGCCTAAAAACTAGTTTAAATAGTAGAAAATTTCCCTGTATAGAAATTTGTATCGTTTCGCGATATAAATGCGACAGGGTAAAACGACGACAAACTCCTGCGTCCGTTCCATTTGAGCCGGTGCGTAGGATACGTACCGTCACTGAACGTCTATTACCGATCAAATGTCGGAGACAACATTCGGTGACGCCAGCTGTTCTTTAATGCTCAGCAGAACCATCATTGAATCGAACGTCGAAAGCTTTCGATACATTGTGACAACAAAACAATTTTGTAAATATCTTGATCGTACAGCCATTGAGTCCGACATTGCTAAAGCTATGTGGTAGGCTCGGTATCTATACTGACGCTACTAGTGTTGCGATCCTCGACCTGCTATATATATATATGCTGATCTGCGCATTTGTGCGCCGTGTGTTACCTACGAAGACAAAAAGACAGGCAGTTCAAAACCATCATTTGCTGTTTAAATATGGCCATCTCATAGTAGCGTTCATCGGTTAGTGCTCAATATCGCCGCTCGTCGCATGCACAGACAACACGATTTTACGCGTGTGGTATCTGCAGGCGGGCAATAAAAAAGCAAAAACCAATGCGAGGTGACCGATTGTTACAACAACAATAATGTTTTACAATGGCAACATATTACAATATGCTTCCCGGCTACCAGGTTAGCTGTAACGAATAGAATTAACGCGAAAAATGTCATCTTGTCAAACGATGTATTGCGCGGGTCTCTGTTACCACTGATAGAGATGTACCCAATACCGCCAACGATCTGTGACACATATTCAACAGAGAACGGAGCGTTGATTTGTTGATAGTTGTCATTAGTTGGCTAATCACTGGTCGGGTAGCTTTGGACGAATTTGAACAAGAGTCGTTCAAAAGCACGCAATAATCTTACTGAGCACTCCTCGCAGAGAGTAAGAATTAATAGGATTTGAATGCAGTCCATGTTGCTTACGAGATATTGATTTCAATTAGCCATCGATATATCAACGGCCATTGTGCTGTTCAATGAATGAACTAACGAAAAGTTCAAAAAAGCGATGCCGTTATCCTAACGAGTGAGCTGATGTTCGGTAGAGATTGATTAACGCTTATCTGACACAACGTCAATCCAAAAAAATAAATTATTTGATTAAATATATTGAAACAATTATTCTATCAGTGTGGAGCTGTTAGAGACGTCCACTGAGTTTTGATATCGCTGCGCTTGTTGTTCTTCACCCTGATATTTTTTCAAAAGCAAAAAATCTCGATGAAGACAGAATTGATATTACTATCATTGTTAATGGAGAGAAATATCTGTTGGTTTTAATTTCTTATTTCTTCAGAGTCCGCTGAGGCAATGCAAAAACGAGCAGAAACACTTCGCAATCTTGATGCCATTCATTCGAACGTTCCTATATATTAATCTGGACTTGCTATAATATGGCGCCTTTACACCGAAATATCGCAGCTGCTTCACCGTTTAATTATTGAGCAGGTCTACTTGTTTGGCCTACTCTAGTTTAACTTGTTTGTCCTCACATCTAGTTATCTTTTGAACTTGAGAAGAGCCTAAAAACAACTTCGCTCATATGATCCATTTGAGGGCTACCTTTTTTAACCGTGACATACAGAGCCAATCGTTTGTGTGCGTTTACAGACTCCCGCATATAGGCATCTCCCCAACAAAACAAACTAACGTTCGTCCACTCACAGTAATCCCGACACGTAGCGATCTGATACAATCTCTTGCAAAACCCTCTTGCAATTACATAAAGGACCTTGTATAGATTGGATTTCGATTATATTATTGAAATTCCACAAAAAGCGATGTTATTTCTATAGATTTCCCGTTATACAAATTAACCGAAGAATGCAACGTGGTAGGAATGAAACACGCTTGCGTGGCCGCACCGTGGGGCGTGCATATCTTACTGCGAGGGCCCGGTACGGTTATCAATGTTTGCAGATTTTTCTTATCCCGTCGTTTTTTGTGCGTTCATTAAAGCTATAGAAAAGGCAGCCGAAGAGTAATAAATATCCGAAACTTAGTCGAAGTGGCCGCGGTGCAAAAAAGCGCAGGAGGCACGCGAGGGGGTCAATAAAATAGCAATCACTGTTCAGCGGATGGAGGGGCAAAGCGAAGCAAAGAACAGGTGATGATTTTTTGCATCGAACGGTGTTGACAACACCATTTTTATCCTCAAACGCAGCCTCAACATCAGCATCAGTTTTGACATAAGCGCCACAAGTTTGATTACGTCGGTCGAAAAATTTAAACGGCCATACGGGGTCGTGGGACCTGTCTTGTTGGATCACATTTTCCGATTGATTGTACAATCGGAAAAAGCGGGACAGAAAGACAACCGCCAATTCGTTTAGTGTCCTGTAGGGCTGCCGTATGATAGATTATAGCCGAAGCTTCGCCGTTCATCAAACGAAAAACCGACTAAGTTATCGTAAGACGGTGTTGAATTGTGTTACCCCAAGTTTCCAGCGGCAGTCAAGTACTTTTCAAGCTGTTTTTCTCCTTCATAGCACTGTTATTGTACCATTACGGACACTCAAGCAAAAAAAGACAACCTAAACCTTTAATCAATAAAAGCGTTTGTTGCGACCGCAAAGCCTAGAAAGCGTGGGTAGCCACAACAACAACAATACGACTCCAAGTGAATCGAGTGACGACTGAATCGAATAAAAGAACAAAGAAGAAGTAGTGACATGTCGAAAAATTCAAACGAACTAAAATCGATAAACTGGTCGAATAATAAAATGAAAAATGTTATGTAGACAAGTCAACGCGAGGGTGGCAGGAGGTTAGGGTGAGACGAGCTTGCTACTACTACTACTGGCCGGGAGAGGTTCTCATAGCAAAAATGAGTAACCCATTGCCGGGCTGCTGCCCGGTTCGACTGGTGCATGCGTAAAAAAACGCTTTTGGTTTTTCAAAATTTGGTTAGCGTTGGGCCAAGGGGACGCCTTTGCGAATGGGGAAAATTGCTATGGGGAGAGCGGTTTACGAAAAAGCACAGGGGGAGAATTCATCGAATCGATTGACTTTCGAATGGCGATGACAACTGAAGCATTTGCGTGAGTAGCGGTACTAGCCTTGACCCTAACTCGGTGTTCACTCGCACACAAGCTAGCAGTTTGTGTCCATCTCTCAAATATGAAAAAAAATGCCGATATTTCAATCTATTCTGGGTGCAAAAAAATAATAAATCATTACGACCGGTTTGGTTGTTGTTCTTTTTATTCCTGATAATAGCTGGAGTCGTACTGAGGTCCATTAATACTGTTGACACTTTTAAGAGTAAAGGTGATCATAAAGATCATATTAAATAACACAGGAGGTAATCAGAGCATAGATGATTTCCAACCAACAATCGGTATTTGTACAACCGCCGTTTCATAATCTTCTGCAAGCTAGCTGCAATAATTAAAATAGCTGTGACTTATTTTCGCTATGTATGAACGTATATCTGACCTGAAAGGTGTCATTTTCCCGAAGGACCATTGAACAATTTGCAGCTTAGCCAGATCACCCAACTAATTACACTGATCTGTTCGGCATGACGTGTTTGGCTCTAAAAAGTTCTTATAAAGAATCGAAGAGGGCTAATATGAAAGTTGCTATATATCAAACATGAACCGGCTGGAAAAGCTTCGGTGATCACAATTAGAATTGTTTCAACGGAAAGATCTCAATTGATAAGTTCACTCATCGTCCCATACGTTGTCAATGAGTCTGGTAGACCCCACGATAACAATCGCGCTTTATTACCGCTAGGATTCTTTTTTGCTTTATAGTTTTGTGTGTAAACATGTACTGCACAATCAATAGAGTTCGTTAATAGTCCCCTAACCTTTGCGCTTTACGCAGCCGTTCTGTTCAAACACTGAGCGCGTTTGCGCTATCGTCTAACATTCACTGGCCGAGGGCGGTCTGTGTCAATTTTCTCAACTTCCTGATTCAATGCGATGATGGCGTTGCTGTACAGCGTCGAGCTATGCGTGCTTTAGTGTGCAGCCGCAACATTGCTGGGATTGTTGAGCGTCACCAAGTCACGATGGCCAATAAATGCCTTTTTGTGTGACATCGGTGCCGATCGCTTGAATGAGCGACTCGTACACCGGCCACTCTTTGAAACGAACGCGTGGCTGTCGCCGTGGTTGAAAAGGTTGATTTTGATTTTATGGCTTCACGATTGGAGGTTAACGATGCAACGGTAGAACAATTCGAAATTCTGGATGGGTCGCCGGTACTGTTGCTACGTTGGTGTCACAAGGAGCGGCTGAGGGCGCTAATACGGAACAGGGGAAGGCGGCGAACGGATCTGGGGTGGGGGTGAAATCGGAAGGGTTTATTCCTGCGGTTGCACTTCGGGAGTCAGTCGCCTCTACGAAACGCACTATCTACCAATACTGTGTCGTGAAATTAAAAAGCAGCTCACGGCCACCAACGAAAGAAGACTGTATCGGTCGTCATTGCCGAACATGTCCACAGCCGCCCATTTGTAATCAAAATTCCAGCGAGTTATACCGAGTGGCGTATGCGTTTGCTGTTAAGCAGCAATACCAGATCAGACCAAGAGCGTGATCGCTTTCGCCAGGCGGCGCTAGCAGCAGCGAGGTCATGTCGGTCACAACTCAGTTCATTCCTCATCAAAACGGCAGCCGAATGAGTTCTCTGTCATTAAAACATTGCTGCACTGAGCTGCGAGTGGTAGAAACTGAACAGCAATATACCTCGGGACCAAGAAAAGAGGACTAGATTGATGCATAATATAGATACGGTCGGCCCTATATTGAACTCGTGCCAGCCAATTGAGCCAAGATAACAGCAGGTCGCTCTTATCGTCACCTAGATATCTGCCTCAAACGAGGGGTTGCGAAGGTATCACACAGATTGTGATGAATAATGGCCCATGGTCTTTTCGGATCTCGTGTACATTTAGGCCCATACATAGTATTGTTGTGTTTGTAGTAGTGATTCTCTAAAATGTCGATACCCACTTATGTCGTTGCGGTCGAACGTTTACTAGACTATAGTCATTTGTGTTTGGTTAATGGGAAAGTTGAAACGGGATGCAGTATATAGCCACGGATTGTGCTTTGAGCAGGCTACGTCGTTACAACGCTACAGTGTGGTTATTTATGAATAGTATAAAAAGTTATTTATCTTACCAGAAAGTGGCGTAGGGAATAACTGTGGGCGTTCGATTTGAAAATTCTCTTTTGTCTCCTGTCAATTTTTCAGAAGATTCTAGGGTTCATTTGAGCTGTTCGGTACTTTCTAATCAGCTCTTTAATGAAAATTGCTTTAAATTAGTTGTTGCTATAAATTAGTTGTTTAAGCGAAATATTCGTGACAGCCTTTTTGAGCTGGCATATTGCCTTGAAATTTTGGCCAGTTGCTTTCAAGTAATAATATAATCATTTAGGACAGTTCTATAGCAAAATGGGGCATCGAAAAGGCAACAACGCGTAATTTGCATTGGAAATCACTGATTTTGCTCAGAAGGTACAAGCGTTAGTTCCCATATCTGACGTGGTGATATTTAAAGCATTTGCTCACGGACACAGATAGTGATTCTCTCTGTGTCAATTTGCCACGCTTCAAGTTCAGAACAAATTCTGTACACAATTTGAAATAAAAAAGCTTTGGTCTTTTGGTCTTTATCATCAGAATTCCCTCATGTTCTTCAAAATCCTAAAAAAGTCACCGCCTAATTCACTAGAGCACACGGCTTTGTGGAAAAACACTTCCAAAATGTGCAAAAATTACTCAAGTTCGCTTTCTTCAATGTGCTTACGATTCGAGTTATACCTAGAGCGTTGACATAAGAACAAGGTAAAACAAAGGACAGGTTAAAAGCACCAAACCTTTAAATTTTACCACTATTTGTTTATGTATCCTAAGCTATATCTCTAACAGTTTGTTAATGTTCTTGTTTCCATGCCCTCCTATCATAGCCCATATATTAAAGAGTAAGCACATTAGCACGTTTGAACTACCACGAAATGATTTAAATGCGATAGCAGCTCCTTTATCTACGAGTTTTGCTCCTCTCCTTTCACGTTTTCTAAGAATGTCTAGTATTACTTCTCAGCTTTACGTAAGCAAACAATCCAGCCAAATTCTATTCGATGGCAAACAGTGATGGATGCTGATCGCCGTTTCTTGAGGTTTCACCACGACGCGACGGCCATCGTCACAGGGGAAGGCAGCGAGGTCATGAATCTGTCATAGATGGATCAGAGACAATCAGACATTTACACCGCGGTAGCAGCTGTGAGGACAATTGTATATACCGTCCATCATCAATCACGTAGAGCTTCGTGGTGGTTTTCACCGACATCGGAATTTTATCTAAAGTGCTAAAATCTATGAATTCACATTTTTTCTATGACTATTTGAAATTGAATCGATTTGCTCAATCTGATTTGCTCAATTTAATTTCGACTCCATAAGCAGCTTGCGCCTGGAAGGTGTTTCAAGGTTTTTCAATAGACTATCTTGGATTGATTATTATGTCGATTTGTTAGTATACAACGGATATAACTTTTATATTCACAAAAAGATAGTGACTAATAGACGGCATAAAAGTCTATCAGCATAAATTGATGCATACGTAAACTGAAACCATATTTCTAGGTAGTAATGTGTAACCACAAAACAAACCATGTATTTATCAATTGAATTGTAGATAAAACGACGATGTACCACTACAATTTTCTAGAAGTATAGCGAATAAATTTTATCAGGTTACACATCGACGCATCGCTAGCCTACCATGGCAAATCCTCGACGAATAGGACGAAACGCTCAATCTATATCGAGTAGATAATTCTTGTCGTTTCTAGTTTGCTATAGGTGCGAAAGGTGTGAGTACAGTATATATATGTGCAGAGACTTACACGGGCTGGGTATCATCCATTAAAAAAAGCCCGTTATCTCCACTACAGTGCTGACAATAATTCGCCGCTCAGAACTTCGTATCTATAATAAGCCAGCGGTATCAAGACAGTTGTGGCGTTGAAGGAATTGCGAACTAACACCACCGCCACTGCTCCTTGGATGTCCCCCAGAAGTCTGTGTATGTTCCAAAGCTATCGTTTGTACAAGTCGTGGTCACCATCGTGCGAAAGATAATCGGGAAGGTCGGGGTGAATGGGGGTAAGGGTGGGTTTACGATGTGGTGGTGACAACAAATCTATCTCAGAAGAACGAAGTATGCATTACCGTTCAGCTGGAGTCATTGATTTTATTCTAAAGCAGATAACGATTGAAGAGATGCGTTTTTTTCATCGGGTACGGCAATCATTTGCCATAAAAGCGGTCATCAATTGATTTGGCGTGTACCACAAGTAGGTCTATGCGGTCACCATGAGTCAAGCAGTTAGACGCTTGTCAACTGCTGAAATAATAGCGCTGAGTGTCTTAAGCTGAAGGCCAGTCGGTAATAAGAAGTCGAGCATGCTCTTATTTGTGGTAGATTCGCTCTCACGACGGCGCTTATAAACTATGTGCAAACATTTAGGCCATATCAGAGTACAAGCCATCGTCATACGCTTAGTCTAATGAAAAATCAAATATACCCGTTTACAGTCTGTTATTTTATCATCAGGGACTTCAGTCGGTCCGCAGAGTAAAACTTTCGAAAGCGAAAATCGCTCATACGATAGCTATTGCTAGGTCACACCTATACACTAAGGCGCGGTTATTAAAGCCAAAAGATAGCTAAACGTTTTGGTCGTTGAATAATCCCACGACCTAAAATACAGAGTTGAGTAAATATGAGAAGGGAGTAATAGAATTTGTGATGCAACAGACACGACTCTTATTTTGAATGGCGTTACTTACTTCAGGGACGAGATGTTCACGCAACCTAACGGCCAAAGCGCGAATGATTTATTTATTACAAGCGGTCAAATGATTTATGTAAGCTAAAATTTGGCTAAATTTTATTCGTCTTGATCCCTTTTTTGCTAGAGTTGAAATACCTTGGCAGCATTACCACTGTAATAGGCTTACTGAATTCAAGTATAACAGCCGGTACTCATGGACTTTATATGAAGCCTGTCATATGAAGCGTTTTTGCTACTCAAGCGGATTACTCAAATTTTCTGTTTGTTTTGTACACACCGCTTTGCGTTTAGAATAGCACAAATGGTTAGTCGCAAGGAAAAACTTTGTCAATTTCTGTATAAGGCTTTTGCCTACTGTCAGCAAGATCTGTTTATTAATACAGTAGCAAGTATCAGATTTCGCTAACGGTCTGACACTGAATGTACAGGTAAGCCAAACAAAAGCGGTGGACAAACTTCCATATGAAAAATATATTATTAAAAAATGTGAAGATTGCTCATTGAATAATCCACCGCAAATTCCACGTGGCTAATAAATCCTGCTCATAATAAATTCAGAGTCACTCATTCACGGCGTTCTGCATCATTAGCGAGGTCATTGTGAGCAATCAATTATAAAAGGAAAGCATTTTACACATAACAGGAATAATGATACAAGTAATAATAACAAATCGTTGCCCCACCTAATCGCCCTCGTTGTGACATGTGTGTAGGTATCTTTGAGCTAACTACGCTAAAAAAGAACATAACGATGGCCGCGTAAAGAAATAACATTCCATTAACCACGATCATATTAGCGTAATAGGGATCGATTATGAAAATTATATCCGTTTTGGCTGCACGCATTTGTTGTTTAACTTGTGTCCTTTGATCCTAAATGTTATATAATAAGAAATCGCAAAGGTAGAAGGAAGGATTATCATTAATATAGAGAAATCAAACTCTTCCACCATTTCACACTACTATATTAACATTCAGTGCAGTTTTTTCATCTTGACTTAGGGTGTTTCGGTAGCGCACATGCATATTACTGCAGTCTTATCAGTTTCTATGTAGAACTCGCAACCCACTGACTCCATGTGTCCTCCCCTACGCATAGCTCTGAAAGCTTGTCGCACTACTTCGAATATCCATCCAGGGATAATGCATGTACTCCTGAGTCAGCCGGAGGAAGCATCAGTACAGCGAAACCGAACGCCCCAGCCCATGGTCCGCCATCCGACTTTGACGCATGCTTGTGGTTTCTAAAACCCGCCTCCTGAGGAACTTCATGGCCTGTTTCCTCCTCATAATTCCCTTGAACCACCCACTTGCCTTTTCCTAAAACTCCCGGGGCGCATCGTCTTCTTGAATACGTTCAGTACAATAATACTATCGTACTAACCTGGCACCAATTTTACATAGATTTATAAGGACACCTCCTTACTGTCGAACACGAGAAGCATGTACCAGGATAGTAAGGATTTTTCAAAGATACAATTTACTAAGGAGTATTATTTCTTGTTTACAACGCGAAGGACACGTAACTCATGCATATGCTCTGACGCGTATATAATAAGCAACGTAAGATGTACGAATTAGACGACTTTAAAGCATGTTATATTACTCAGTCAAACATGAGTGTATTGAGCGGTGTAGGTTGCTTGGACAAAGTTCGAGAGTCCTCGGCGCTTTGTCAACGAGTTCTGATTACCTGAAGAGCGCTACGGCATCGACGCAGTAACCAACGTAACATTTGACAACGGTGTAGCGACCATATGCAAACTGATCAAGAGTGGGAAAAGTCACTTATCCTAGAGATAAGAAGGAATCCCGAGTGCATCGAAACCTTTAATAGTGTACAGCGAAGTACGTTTGCAAACTGTGAAAAACAAATGGAAACCCAGTACACTCTTTTTATGTTCGTCACTTTTCAATTAATACGAAATATCAGCACCAGTGGTTATTGTTCTTTAGGTCGTCAATGTTTAATCAAGGTAGCTATGTCCTGGATGAAATACCCCTAGGGATATCATGGTTCGGATGTGTCAAAAATACAGCCGAATTCAGCGGAGTATGTAGTGTTTAATTTAATTGAAAAATTTACATAATTATTATTAAGGAGAGTCCAGCAGATAACATCGCTTCTGCATTTTGGGACTGTTGCAGTAGAACGATAGAAAGGAAGTGAAATTGTTAAGTTCGGGATGAAATCCATAATTAGAAAAAAATGGTCAGTGGACTATATAGTCTGAATTAGTGAACTTATTTAATATCTAAGATTTTTAGCGATAAAGCATTGGCTAGGCAGCGTTTCGAAACGCCGGACATAGCCCGAGTAGAATCGTTTTAAAGCGTTTGCAATACCCCTTGTTCCCAGATTTAGATCGCAAGATATAGCAATAAAATGAGCTTACAAAAAATATGAATGGGTGACTCAGCTCACTCCAGGCTTTGAAATCTGGCCAAGGTAAAAGCAGCCACAAGCACTCTCTCCAATAGCTAAGACTAGCAGACATCATAAGCCGCATCGTCGCTAAGGAGAGAAAAGCCAATGAAGATTAAATAGCCTGGGGGTCGGAAAACGGACCCCAACAATTTTTTTCCGGAAGAAAGCGCACCAGGTGGCACTTGAGGAATCGCATGAAGGTAGCACACCAGTCAAAAACATAGTAGGGTCTATGCTGTTTTAATCCATTAGCCTTTACATATACACTGGAGAGTTTGCTTACGCAACTTTTTGTCACTAAACCAAAATATTCAATGCATACGCAGCAATTGCTAAGATTATACAATGTATCACGGCCTGTGGCAAGTCCCAAGTTTTTTACTATTCAAGGGTTTATTATTCAATCATATCCTCTTTTTTCTTAGGCTTACACATCTCCTCGTTCCTTCGCCTCTTTTCTGATCATTCGGAACATATGTCGATACTAGATATTGCAGGTTTGTGCATGCATTCCAATAGTTGTTCAAAATCCTCCACTGAGAACGTAGCTAAACCGCACATGGGTGGCACAAAGAAGAGCTGGTGATTTTTGTATTAACCAGTCAGACTTAAAAATATGTTTGTTTGGAGACTCACGACGTTTGCAACCTTCAGTCCAGTAATCATACCGTGTCATTACACTGTTGTCAAGTAGCTACCTGAAATGTTTTCTATGGAAGATAATTTTCGAATTGCTACACATAATGCACACGCATAATTAAGCACAATTATTTACGTTTTTAAAAGTGTACACTGGATTTGCGAAGCCACGTTTATATTTTTGATTGCTCACTATTTTCGTTCCTTACTATTATATGACCAATACCCTTATACCATTTCGTGAAGGTATCTAGTGCAGTAGCATATTTGCAAATAAACAGATTTTTGTATACCGCTATCGATGTTCATTCCTACAATTTCTCCTATTTTCTGCTGATCGATATGTACCGTTTTTTACACGCTATTATGGTACCTGCAACGTCAACGGCAACTTCTTCTTAGTCGACAACTCCTTCGTGTTGGCCCACCTTAAAAACGGAATATATTCTAATTTTAATATCGAAGCTATTTGAACTGCTGTAACTGTAATCATCATTTTAGAAAATGGTTAAAAAGGTTCCTCAAAGGACTTCACGTAAGATCTGCTTATAACACTAATGGTTCGAAATACGTATAATGATTGCTGAGAACCAGATGCATATTTCCTTTAACAAAGCTAATGGCGGAAAAACTCATCATCGAACGCAGCATTCGTGGTAATAATTAGGTAGCAGTACTTGGCAAGGTGGACAAGCAAATATTCGGAGTGATCTCAACAGTAAATTCACCAAGAGGATTTAATGGAAGGAATGGTAATAGGAGAAGGAGCAATAACAGAATTCGATCTTACATACATCCGAACGATGAAGAATGCTTCAGTTCTTGATATTAATACGCAATTTCATCAAATATAAATTAAAAACATTAACACTTAAAAACAGCAGAACAGATAAAAGCTTTCCAATGTACATGTAATAACGTTTAGTGAAGGTCGCACGCTAACAATTAAACGCAAGAATAACAAGAGAAACCGGCCCTAAAGACGGAAGGTACTAGAGTATGCACTACAGCAGAGAAAATGGAAAGAGTGCTGAATTTTATGCTGAGTAAATTAGTAGCGCGATTGTAAAAACAACTGTAAATTAATAAAAGTTTTCTTAGTAGTGAAACATTCCACGTTCGATAGGACTGTGTCCGGATTTTATTCTGATAGATTCCTTAACAGAATATTGTTACGGTTACTCGGTCCATTAGGCCACCTTTACTAGAATGTACCTTTTTGTTGCTTCGCTCAGTGGTGCGTTCTGGTCAAATTTTAATTTCTGTCTCCTTA
The DNA here is from genome assembly GCA_002081605.1 of Tropilaelaps mercedesae. NCBI lineage: Eukaryota > Metazoa > Arthropoda > Arachnida > Mesostigmata > Laelapidae > Tropilaelaps > Tropilaelaps mercedesae. The sequence continues at coordinate 13,628 of MNPL01000602.1, forward strand.
ACTGGAAAAAAGCCTAACATGATGCTGCGCAACCATATTTGTAACTGGAGCGTTTATTTCCGTTGTATTTTGAGGGATTGCACAAGCTTCGCTTGATGGGTTGATTCTTGACTCACTGATAATGCAAAAAACTTTTCACGGATGATTTCTATTGATGCATGTTTGCTTGATTGATTATTAATGTTAAAATAATGTCAAATAGTTGATATTCGTCGAGAAGAACACCGTATATATTTATCTTTTTTATATCCACTTAGGTCTAGGACTTCGCATTCGATTCAGCAGGGCGATATTGATGACCTAATCCTGCGCCCCCTTAACACAGTGCGCCACAATTAATCAAAGGATAGAGAATAAAGTATCTAATGCAAGTAATTAAAGAAAAGGGTCATTGCTATTGTTGACACCAATAGTTTGCGCAAATATGAAGCGATTTTTCGCTCAAAGCCTTGTTGTTTCACAAAAAGCTCCTCGATGGCGGCATTATTAGCTAAAACGCGGTGTTACATTGCTGTATTTTGCAATTAAGCAATATGAAATAAAGTTATCGCGGAATCGTAGTAGACCAAATAAACTCCAATAAATGAGCTTAAAGTAGGGATCGCATTGAAGGAAATTATTCTGCAATAATAGCAGCACAAATACAAAGATAATATGACTTAGTAATTTTTCTACGGTAAACTCACGGATAGGATTATGCTTTCGTACAGCTGCAGAGATACTCCATTCTGTCGCCCAACAACGCAAATGATTGCACATTCAAATAAGACGAATTGAAATCGAATCCTGTAAAAAAAAATGGGTAATAACATCTTCATTTATTTTTTCACAAAATAAAAGCCATACTTTTTATAATTAGTGACCGACTATTCAATAGATTGAAACCTTTTTAAAAAGAATACAACATACTGAAACTACCACCTTACCGGCGTCGAATTTTTTTAGAGGGTTCTTCCTTGCACTGAAGAGACTCATAGGATACCAAGTGTCGCTCATTCTCTTTCACATTTAAGAAATCAGAGTAAACGACGATATCTCGAACCTGGTCGCTGCTACCAGATATCGGAATCAAGACATGTTGTCATGAGCGCATTTTAGCTGTGCAAATCTTGAAAATATATTCGCACGACGTTCAATTTAAAAATAATTTGCATTATAAACACATACAACCTATTACTTAACATGAACGGATGGAAGTGAAAAATATAACCATTTCATTGGTAAATCTTCTATCGTTCATTGCGACCGTCATTTCGTCAGTGAACGGGGTGCTTTCAGGAGCAAAGTATAAATAAATAATGCGCATGTCGCAGGCGTTTCACTTTATCCCTGCGTAAACAATTATTAACGTGAGACTGCGAAAATTAACGGCTTACTGATGAATGCCATTGGTGTTTCAGTATATAAGTTTGAGTTTACATAAATTGTCTACAATTAGTACTAAGAGAACTGACTTAGACCAACCTACACACAACGTTGGGCATATGCACGAACTTAACTGCCGCTTGTGCAGTAATTGTGGTATTAGAAATATTGTAAAGCTATTGGTATGAATTATATATGCAATATGAGAGTTCTTAACCATCTTGAAGCACACTCGCGCTGTGAAAGTATAATAAAAAAAACTCCATTAAGCACAACGAACAAGATAACGAGCAATTTCAAGTACAGAAGTTTCATATATTACACACATTTAGCACAAACGGCATGTTGAAAAACTAATTAGTATACTCGATTCGATTGCCTCGTTTTGCAAGCATATATCTTTCAATTATATATGTCGTCACTCATGACAAAGGAGAAACAAGCAAGAACTACCAATGCTGAAAAAATAAAAGTTTGTTAGACACTAAAGAAACTTGGACACACGAAGCCAGGTGTCAGATTCAGTCTCGTCATTGGTGCTCATGTGCTCAAATTTCTCTGGCGCTAACTATTAAAAAAACTTTATTTTCTTGATTTTGATACATCGCGATTGTCTCTACGTTGTGGCAAATTAAACTACTGGAGGCAAAATAAGCTTCGTGAACGATACGTGCTTACCAAATACAGCAGCCGGCATTCTTAATCTTATGTACCCCGCTAACCCAATAAAATCACATTTTCTTTTTTTTTGATACAGAGAAGCGTTCACAGTATTTTCACCAGGTAGTACTAAATTAGAGAAGTAAAGTTTTAATAAACCCTTTGTGCCACAAAAATGTTCGCACTTGACATAAGAGTTGTATTTAAGCTATTTTTATGAAGTTTGATTAATGTTTTGTACTTGTTTAAATTTTTTCGTCATCATCAGGTCATATAATCGAGTTAAATTGTGGCCAATATTTGTCGCCATGGTTTATTTGTAGCTCTGAAAAGTAATTTATTGCCACTACATTTATATAAAGACGTAGATGATAATTTGTTATGCTTTCTCTCTGAAGCGACCTTCTTCCGGTTACCCTTGCCAATTCCACCCCATCACCCGCACTCATTAGTGGATGATTATCTAATCACCAGAACATCAGCCGCCCATCGTCGACATTTTTGCCCCTATTGTGTACTGCAAATTTGAAGGGGCAAAAATGCATCATTTGCCTGCGAAAGTCGATACAGTGGTATAGCCCGATCGTTTTCATTTCATTTATAATAACCTATTTGAATATGACTGCTGTCCCTATTTCGACATTTGCCCATCGCCGGCAAGGGTTGACTGAGTAACTCATTTACACATTGGTGGTTAATTACAGGCTTCCTCCGGTTATCCGTTGTCCAGTTAAATGCAATGGATTACGTGATGGCCAAAACAAGAAATTAAAAACACGCTGGACCTCGCACGCGCTGTTCGGTTTGAGATATACAACGCCAGCATTTATTCCCATGCTACTTCATTCCTTCATTCATTATCCTTCCGTTGACTTGTATTTCTGTTTTAAGCATGGTCATGCCCTCGCCCTTTTTAAAACTATGTCCAGTATTTGGACATGAAATTGGACGTTTCGTACATCTATCTGGGTAGCGACGACTTCGGTCCTTAGCTTTGTAAAAAGCTCGGGAAACACAACGATAGGAAATTTTTGTATATGCAAAATCAATAGAACTGTATAATTTTGCAAGCCTATGTAATAAATGTTACATCCCTAGAGACATATAGCAAATAATTAAACACTTGTGATCCATGAGATTTTTGATCTCATATACATATATAAAGCTTGTACAGCCGATCGTCTATATATATATATATATATATATATATATAT
>MNPL01000603.1:0-12508 GCA_002081605.1 Tropilaelaps mercedesae
TATATATATATATATATATATATATATATATATATATATTTAACGCTGCTTAATGTTTGCTATTCAGGACACTTCTGATGTGTCGAATAAGATCACAGAGGTGTCATTAAGTGTGAATTAAATTAACATGCCTGCTTTTCGAGATCAACGACCACCATGTCGAGGATTGGCCCAAGATTGGTGTAACTTTCGAGGACCTCAACGAAAGGTGCCTCGGGCCGAATTTGCACGAGCTGACTGTCGCCCAAACGAGAGCCTATGAACACAACACCATTATCAAGATACGACAGTGATTCGGCCATTGAAACATCACCCAGCAGCTCAAGAGATAGCTCCGTTACGCGTTTGCCCTCACGATGCAGCACGAGGATGAATATTCGTCCGCAGTAACCGCCCAAAATGTATCTGTAACAATAGGAAAAGAGCCCTGCAATGAATGGCACCTAAGAATATCTTAGGTAATTGATCAGAAACTAGTATGAAGATGCTGCTCGCCGTACGTTTCATACAATAATGCATTCATTGCAAATAAATAAAAAAAGTAAATGCATTAATATATAAAAAAAAGTAAATGCATTAATATATATAGCATGCGCGATATTCATATGATAGAAGCGACATCCAAAAAAGTGGCAACTGTGTACCTGTTGGTATCAATCTTGCAATGACAAAGCATCCGCGTGGAACGCATTAGGGTAGGAGCAAGTGCAACATAATCCGAACCCCAATGATATACGATCGTCTCACCACCCACTGAAATTTCCACAGATTATTCAGAGTTAGTCGTTAATTCGCTAATGCTACTCACCGCCTGATTGTATGACAAAGCTACCGGAATTCGCTCAGAAAAACTGCGATGTATAGTCGAGATAAGATAACATACGGATACAAAGTCGATACAAACTGCGATACAAAGTTCCTTTGGCAGTCGTACTTCGACAATTTAAACCTGGGTACCGCGTTATAATTTTCTACACTTCGGCCTGCTGCCATGTAAAAACCATAATATATCGAAGTTTTTTTACGGACTTCACGCTCATCTACTCAGAACATGATCGATTGTTGGGTTACCATGCGCACAGCTTCACAAAGTTGAGAGAAACCCCCACTCACCAATTATAACTCCACATTCAGCATCATCAAGGGGTATCAACATCTCTGCCTCGCAATCAAGATTTCGTTGTGACCAGGGTCCTTTCACAAGTTCCCTTTCCCTGAAAACGAAAAAAGACCGATTCAAGGTGCATGAGTATCTTTCGTGCTATCTTTGTGCATGAGTGCATTCCGAAGTATTAAACACTAAAAAACGGAATGAAACGCAAAGAAACTTCTCGAAATAGAGGAACGTTGCTTTGCATTACTTCGACGATAATTTTCGTTCGACAATGCGAATGGTCCCAAGAAAGTATAACGAGATTCAGCAGGATCAGCAACTAACTTGGTTGAGATGTAGTGAGTTTTCAGGTGTCGACTCTGCTGTTCCTCGTGTATGACGGCAAGAATGGGCTGATCTCCGTGAACGGTCGCAGATTTGGCACCACCAGCTCCGCCAATACCTGAAGGACCTGCTACCGAGCAGCTACCCGGCGATGGCAGCAGACACATGTCCACGATCTGGCTCTCCTCCATTCGAATATTGTACGAACGCAACTCGCGTGCTTCCCGATTCAAAGGAATCACCTGAACGATAGTTGGAGTTAGGAACTGTATTCTAGGCAAACTAAATTAGTATTAGATAAGATCTGGGTCTGTCGTCTGAACAAAAGACGAATGACAACTCGGAGAACAAGGGCCTCGGCGTGCGCGAGTGTGTTGGTAAGATACAGAAGTATAAATGCCTTCCTTTGTTATTTTTCGATCCAATAGTTCGGCGCTAGCTGAATGCATAACCGGTGTTGTCCATCGTACCTTGAGTAGGCCATCGTAGAGCCGTAACGCAATTAATCGGGCTCTGGGCTGGTCAATAACGACTAAGTTTCCCGCTTCCGAAGGCCGGGCGTACTGATCCATGACGCAGCCATGCGCTCGGGTGATCACTTCGAAGACGTCCCCAGATTCTTCACTTTGAATTTCGACGATGGCGACATTGTACTTGTCTGTGAGGAAAAAAAGAAGGTCTTTCCGCTCGCCGGGGTATCGCAACTTCTTCATCACAGATATACGTCCATTGAAATTTACCTGCATTCACAAAGATTATTATTATTATTATTATTATTTATTCCTCTTTTTGTACGTTTTAATTCGACGATATCCGGTGTAATCATGACTACAGGAAAAATCGGCAAGTATGGGAATTCACCTTCAATGTCAGGATTGATTGCCGTTGTTCGAGCCTTCACGGAAACATTTTCGCCTAGCAATTACTTATTAGATATTCCGCGTTTTACCTATTTAAAAAATACTTATTATTTTTTATGAGCACAAGGCTACGCAAGTAATGAACCCAGCATACATACCTCCTTTATTGGCTTCAGGCCATCTGCTGTAATTGTCGATAATTCTAGCCGAGTATTTTTGGCCACAATAAGATTGCGTTCTGTCGGTGAAGTGAAGTTTCCTGAATGCAAAGTAGGACCGAAAACCAACACAGGTCATGAACGGGAATGTCAAAACGTTGACGTTGCTGTCGCTTTATTCTCTGGCTAAGAACTTAATAATTGCATGCGCAAACCATCTTCTCCGCCACGACCCGCTAGCACAGGCTGTGCTGGCGAATCTTGATTAGGCCCGGGAACGGATGGAATCTCATTAAGGATTATCGCGTGCCTCCAATTCACGACTATATATCATAGTTCATACAAGCTGTGTCTGTACCAGTATTAATCCCTCCTTGCCAGTTACCAGTTCGCACTTACTAAACGACAACGGGAACTGATTGCATCAAGGTGACGACTTCGTTTAACACTTGCCGGCGTAAACACGCGATCGCCTATTTGGTAGTCATTCAACTCCCAATAAGAATCCCTCATTCACGATGCGTCCACCTAGCTTGCCAACGCCATTATAAGGCGACTCTCAGGTAAGCTGAACGCGTTCTGAGAACATATGTTTGTCAAGTCTGACCGACGCAATCGCAATCGAACAGATACTCTTACGTGTGTGTGTTTCGCCTATAATATTTTAATATGTGTCACAAAGTATACCTTCTGTATCCATAGCGCGAGCCTTTCCATGACAGACCCATCTACCAAACACTGAAACTAGCCTTTACCAAAGATCAGTTAGTGACCACAAAAGATAGTTCTAGATTCATTTAATTCGATCTCCAATCTGCCACATCAGTCAAAATAATCAGCACCTTATCACACATGTTAAGGTCTGCCTTGAAAAACACGATAATTTTGCCTCGTAATCATGAAAACCCTTAGATATCTCCATGTACTTTGCAGCCTTTTCCTTATTTGTCATATGCGCGCTGTCTATGCGTTGCTTCGATAGTACGACTAAGATGATAGATGTCTGAGAAAAGAAACTTTTACAACGAACAGATGTTGAAACGCGTCCGGTTTGGCTGTTGCCGATCGATGTTCTTTACATAATTCTTCACATCCGTATTCTTTACACGACCCAATATGATCGTCCGCGGTGACACACTTCAGCGGCAAGATAATTGTGCTCGAGAACATGGACTAACCTGTTACCGAAGCGGTGACCGCGGTCGGCTTATGCGCCGTGACGATATAGTTGTACGCCATCCTTTCCAACTGACCAACTGTTGCCTGTCCAAGGGAACTTCACGGCAACGAAAAAAATAAAAATTAAATTTTATGCTTTAGCCTAAATTTGCCGCTGTTACTGATCTAGATTTGTCGCCGTAGGAACAACTTGACCGCTCGGAAGCACCGTATCAACAACACACACGCGCTGTCGGCCGACCACAACAAATGCACTGCCTTTCCGGCGCGGGCACAGAGGACGAATGGATGAATTTACGGTTCAACGCGGCCGGCTCACCCTGCGGCGTCGGGCCCGCTAGGCGTGCACTGTATTCGCGTGCGTCCTTGCGACGAAGCAGTCTCTCGGTGCACAGATTCCAAAATTTCCGTTTCACATTCAAATTGTGAAATCCACGAGACGGAATCTCAGACGGTAACTGTCGGCGGACGGTTAATTTTGAAAATGCTGGCGCTGTAGCGCGGCACACACCAAAGTATTTTCGCGCGCTTCTGGTCAACCCTGCGTAGCTTCGACCGACCGTTGACGTGAAGGCGATTTAGCTGGGAGCAGAGAAGGTTGGGGTAGCCGTCTTACCTACACGTGCAAGGACGCGACATCGGGCACAGAATTTATTCTAAGGGTTCGTGGAGATGACACATAGTTTTTTGTGTATTATGTATACACACACCTAGGACAATGAATGTAGACGCATATTTTTTTAAAAAGCGTTTTTTGAAGAAACTTTTAAACCGCCAAACCGTTTGTAAAGGAATTGCCGAATGAGCCGGAAGAGTTATTAACTCGATAAAATAATTTTTAATTTGTTAGAACCAGATAGTTTTAAGTCCAAAAATTGTCTGAACCACACAATAGAGCTCTGATTGCTTTGCAAAAAAATACGAATTTTAAGGACAGCTTTTTGCCTTTAAATAACGAAGACTGCCATTATTTATTTTCGTTATTTTTAAGACGACATTTTGGTGTAGTCGGATGTTTACGCTTCTAGCGATAACGTGAGGCCATTTCATAAAAAGCAATTTAAGAAGGATGCAAAAAAAGATGCAATGTAAAAAGAACCTTTTGAAATAAAATTATTGAATAGCGACAATGAACAGCCTCCATTGGCCTCCCCCTACATATTGTAAGGGTAGGTCAATACTTCCGATGATCTTAATCTGTACATCCCGATCTCATATAGTTTAAAATCATTGCATTATGTCGTAAATATCTCTCCATGAGTGAGACTCCATCTACACATTCCTAAGTGGTCTGTTTGCTTGAATCTAGGGGAAATTATGTCCTAATCGTAGTTTCTTGGCTTACACAGCAGGTGTTTTATTCGAATGTCCCGCCATATCGTCTGCCGACTGCCCAAAGTGTCAAACACCATCAAGGAGATTGTGTGCGTTTACCAGCTGCAGTTATTGCAGAATCATGGGCTTTTCTTTAAACTCAGCGACAACGTACAGCTACTTATGTTAAATACAGATACACAATGGTCACCATGATGATCGAATAATACAATTTTACGGTTCAGGCAAACACTACGAAAACAACCATCAAGATTCGGTCAGGTGCCTCCATCAACCATACTTCCGTCAAGCGAGATGACTGCTCGAGTGGAACTGGTGGGAAGTGTGAATCAACATGAGTTTATCGAACGGTGACAATGTCAGGGCAAAATAGCGGTTGGCCCTTAGTAGCCATGGTTTGGTCTGATGGTTAGCCTTATACCTCGGAGTAGCCCAACCAGTTCCTGTGTGCCGACTGCCGGTATGTTTAAAGAACGCGCAGTGACAAATAGCGCGGTACAAGTTCACGCCACTGTCGATTGCGTAGATGGAGATTTCTAACCTTACGGAACCTTATGTCAGACGATCAAGATGCAAGGTGGTGAAAAAATTCAATTTTTTACAAAGGATAAATTAATACCAATAGAGATGCGCAGAGCTTAATTAGCATGCTGTAAAACGTTTAGGTAGAGAGCAGTTTACATTACCTAATATCACGATTAGCGTTTCAATCATAGCCATTTCTTTCGCCTCCATAATAAGCATAGAGTTTCTATTCCCTACAAATTTTTTTAAAAAAGCTTCAAAGATTTCCAGCTTTTTTCGGGTCATGCCACACTTCACAGGATGTTTTCCCGCGAGCGGAAGTTTCTGAAGTTTTGTCTGCGTTAAGGTCCACGAAAGCAAATCGGGCTTCGAGAGCTGTTGAGTTCGCAGCAGTTTCATTAAGAATTACGCGTCTTGCTCACCTCTCCCCCTCCCGCACATTGTCAACCTCTCGTTGATTAGAGGAAGTTTGTGTCTTCAATGAGGGATGCGCATCATCCCACTTTCTAAAAATAAAAGGGATCAGAAGCTTATGAGAGAGGCCGTCCTGCCTTGCTTGTGGATTAGTCATCCAAAGTATTTCAGAAGATGATACCTAAACTAGATATGTACTTACTGTCTATTACCTTCTTCGGCTTCAGAAACGCGGTCGTTTAAGCTAACATTTGTTCACCTGTGGCAAAAAACCACTGACACTATTGAGAGGAATCTCAGGTGATTTCTTGATGTTTTTTAGGCTCAACAGCTGCTTTTATTTGTCATAGAGACACCTTCTTTCTAAAGACTTTAGAAGTCCATAGATGCAACGAGGGAGAAAACAAGTGGTTAGGGTCGGTGGCGTCAAGTCGGTGTGGTGCGAGATCGACATCGGGGAACCACAAGGCTCAGTTCTCGCGCTACTCGTGTTTCTGATGCTCGCAAACCTTATTCTAGTATAAGTCGTAGAAGACTTCTGCAGGACGATCGCTTACACGGTTTATTTCCTACTGTTCGGCATTCATCCAAGAGCTGCTCAAAACAACAAACAAGATATCGTTCGATTGTTCGAAAGAATTACACCCGTAATCAATGCTAGTAGAACAAAGTTCTCTCAGAACAAAGTGTTGAGATTTCTCCTGTTCGCTTCTGTGGCATATGGACGCCGTGGGCAAAAAATTAACCGTGGAACAAGCCGTGTTCGTTGTCCCTTGTTGTAAGTTTCGTATCTACCGATAAACATAAATTCAACTAGACATTTCGCAGGAGGTAATTCCTGGGTGCTTTGAGGCACGATGATTTATAAGGATAATAAAGAAAAACTATGTTGCACTACAAGCTGTACTATTCTCCAACATCCTTCGATATATACTGACAAACCAACAGTTAGAAAATCAATCAGTTAGAAAGAAATTTTGATTAACTGACATATGTCAGAAATATTTAAACAATTCGTGCAGCGCGTAAAACGATTCCGGCTGTTCTATACGGCGTTTGTAACATTTAAACCGTTTACCTGTCTTTAAATGTTTGCAGGTAACTTGTGGTCCGATGGATAAGCTAACTCTAATATCAGGGACGCTGTTCCTTAGCGCCAACGTATTCGCTATCCTGAGCCTAATCCTGCCCGAATGGATAGTCAGCGACATTGGAGGTAGGCCGTTGGCCCATTATTAAGGGATCTCGTGCTGAGCCACTATAGCGGCACATCATTTACGAATTTTCGGTTTGTTAATGAACCAGAGGTGAGAATCCTCAGTACGGTCAGTTCCCATCAATGTGGCTTTTCGAGAACTGCTGCTTTGAATTTTTGTTGCTTATCTACCTGCGAACTTAAACAGTTCGCTATTTTTGACGGCGGAACAAGTGGTTCGGACAAATGATCACAGCTGTATATATGGATATTAGTCATTATTAGCATTACGGCATAAACAGCAAATTTTCAGGAGACACCCGCCTGGGCCTTCTTCAAACTTGTTTAACCATCAACGGCCGTCCGGGCCTTACCTGCTTTCCTCCAAAACTTCAGCCTGAATGGATGCTCACACTGGTACGTTTGCATCGCTATTGGATCAACTGGACAGGCCGCCTGTCTTTGAACTATAGACGTGGCTTCGGTTGGCAGAAAACTTAAGATTGACTCCCTGTTTACGTCAACGTTCATTAAGTTCCCATCGTACGATTCGACGAATACTCGTTGATGCTGTTTTGGTACAGGTGTTTCATTATGGAAATGCATGGACAAAACACTGTTGCTGAGTACTTATTTTTTGCCGGGCTTTTTACTGAAGTGACCGAATGCCGCCATTTGCTTTTGCACAGATCTGCATCATCGTCGGTTGTATTTGCATTACGGCAACGACAATCCTTCTCGCCATTTCCCACCGAAACCTTGGAATCGTGCAATACGCCCGGTGGATGGGATTTTCGGCTATGGTAAGAAATGTAGTAAAAACGAAAAAAAACCTTAAAAGAATATTGGAGTATAAATAGAAACGCCCGTAGATAATGGGACGGAAAAAGTGAAACAAATCTTTAATAGGTGGGCTTTGTTCACGAGTATGACTTACCAAAGGGAGGAAAAAAGTACATTTTGAAAGGAGAATGACCGTCTTATCTGTCTGAAATTTATTTTCTAAATCATCGGCACTTTTAGCGGATATTTCCAAGTATTGAGCTATTTTCACACAGCTTTCCTGTTGTAGTCCCTTGGTCCTGGGGTCTATCCGATTTTAAAGAGACTTGACACAGGTCATTTCTCAAACATCGCCCTAATGAAGTCAAGGCCCGCGTAAGCGTCTCGCTTCCTCAGAAAGGTCACTTTTTCTGTCACTTTAGAAAGTAAAGGCATTTGACTGTGATGATCTCATTTGAAGAAAGTGACCATCAATATACTGATTCATGGCGATCCGTTGAAAAGTACGAGAAAATTGGCTTCTTTTTTACACACACCCATCTTTGGCCAATCGACAACTAAATGTTCCTAACTTCGTTCCTAATGTTCGTTGACGTAACTGAGCCATTCGTTACATTGACAACGGCCCGCTAAAACGTCCGCTTAGTGTTACGGTGTCGTCTTCTATAGCTCCACCGTAATGCCGATGTCACGGCATTACGGTAAGCCTATTAGCCTACGTTCTAAACTAATTGTTGGTCCGTCTTCTTTCGTTGAGGTTCTCTTCTGCGTGGCCGCTGTTGCATTCCCAGTGGGGTTCGGCACTGACCAGATCGGCGGCGAGGCCTACCAGCTGCCATCGTCACACCAAGTCGGCATTTCATACATCCTTTTCATTCTCGCCCTCTGGGTGACCGTCATCTCCGAGCTGTTTGCCGGTAAAGTGTGCATGCCACACTTCTAAACGTGCACAGCCGCTCTGTGCACCGACAGGGTAACCATTCCGCCAAAAAGCTTCGTACAGCGATTCGTACGAGGTGACCCTAATTTCTCAGAACAGTAGGGTAGCATTTCGTGTTTGTGCCGTGGCGCCAGCGGAGAAGATTGCAAGACTCACAATAATGTGTAGGGCAAACTAACGCTTTGTCCGTCTAGCATGCAGATTGTCTGTGGGGACGTTCTGTTCCTGTTACTTAGCTTAACCCTTAGTCAACCGACTTCTCTCTTTGGGAGAAAATACGAACCACCAAACAGCTTTAAATGATCTAGACGCGATTACAAAGTAATCTGGCCTCAACTCATAGCCCTGTCATAATTGGGCTAAAAGCTTTTAAACATGGGATCAATATATCCTAACAGAATAGTTTAAATTGCGACCTGACATAATGTTGAATATAGTCACTTAAAGGGTCCACTTTTTTAGATGAAAAGAGTAAGGTCATTGTATATAGTCATTTCGAAATTGGATGACGTCGTAGTATATAGGCTTATCAATCTAGACATACAACACAAATGGATGTCCTCTCGAACGATTGTAGTTCGTCTATATACATTAAGACGCGTAGAAGAAGTGTGTACAAGTACTGTAGAAATGTGCCGCAATCGTCATATACTGCGGGGGTATAAAGTGAACAAAATCGTACTGTGCATATAACAATATGTAAAAGCAATTTATATGTATGTAATAAAATCAAAACCAAGTTATTTCCATACAATGAGCTCGAAGCCTTTTTAATACTAGTCACGCGTATAAATAATACACTAACCTATAGAAGTATTGTATATAAATATGTTTTGTATTTCTACACAAAAATGTACGTAACGTTGCAGATAATGAATGCAATCTATTAGCTTCCTTCATATGTGTTGTATGGAGGAAACTATGTATCAGAGCCCCTTCCTATTCGCCTATTGTGCTGGAAATTGACGTCCAAAGCGGCTGATAATCAAAGCAATTGCATTCCATCGGCAGGGAGCGTCTACTGTTCACTTTACAAGAGAGTCTAACTTGTCTGTATAAAAAGAAAGTCAGCCCAAGGACGTTAGTCACTCGTTTCTAAATCCATTCCGTTGGCATATGCGTCTGCGCATGCGCAAGAACTCATGCTTAGGTCCTCTTTGGTTTTATATTTTGATCAAATCTGTAACTTTATACGAGTAATTCCAAAATTTGCAGCCGGAGAGGCCTGCGTTCCCAGAAAATTGTTTTTGTTAGAGCTGAAAGACTCTTCGACTGGATGCCGCATTACAAAGTGCGACTTCAGCATTTTATGTCCTCCACGAAAACTCGATAGTAGCGTAAAACATTAAAAACATGTTCTTGCACATCTCTATGCGTTTCTTCGAAATAATTTAAGATTCTAATACCTTTTGCCGCAGTTTTATTCGAAATTCTGAAAATGGTTTCAAAGACTGAAGATCAAAAAACCGGACTGTACGTTAACTGTTGGCCCAGTATTTCGGTTAAAATTGTATGAGCTTAGGGTTCATGCCAGTATAAACTTTACGATCATATGTATAAAAAATGACCTAGGCAAAAGACCCAGCAAAAATGTAGCGACACTTTTCACCAACAAACTAACTGCACGGTTTCTTCTAGGTTTTTCATTTTTTATTATCAGAGGATGCCCCTTTTAATTACGCGTATGGCATGCGTTTCAGGTAATGTTTTAAGTAGCTTTAGGTTGTGAGTGACGACTGATACGTTCAGTTTGAGAACCCCTTTTCAATCATACGAACTGAACCTACAAAATGTATACATGTAAACAATCAAAAGAAGCTTTATATATATGAGAGTTTTGTATTTCATCTCAGTTCGGTACGCAGACTTATTTTAATGCGTTACAACGTTACTGCACAATCTGCAATTAGTCTATTGTATGGCTGTAACTACGTGAGCTTGAGCATCTCTGGAATTGTTGCTCCGTGAAAAAAACCACATTGAAATGAATTTGTATGGTGACAACACATTTAAGCATTGTAAATATTCGTGTGCAGTCCTTTTTATGATAATTTTCAAATGATTATGGAGCTATATGTCTTCGCGAAGGGAGACACTTTTTATCATAATTCTTTACGATAACTTAAACGAAGTAATATTTGCGGTCCCGTCGAGAGACCAACATTGTATTGTAAAAACTGTTGAAGGGCAATAACTATTTTAGTAATCAGATGGTTTGACCAACAAATATAGCGAAAAAATTCGATTTTATTTTCTCAACGACTAACCAACAAAAAGTACAACTCGGTGTATGCGTATAAAAAAAAATGTATATGACTTAACAATTATGCATGCTTTCTGTTCTTATCATTTCATTATAAGGGCTCTTTATTTGTGAATCATTTGTACTCATACATTTTTATTATTATTCGTAGTATATTAATATTAGCTGTATATTAAGAATAATATTAACGTCATCATCATGATTTCGTTTTAGTGTACGAAAAACGCCAACTGTGAAATGTCAACGTGTAATCCCTTTTACTTCCTAGTCTTTGGCTTGTTGTCGTATTAGCTATTGCCATATCTCGCGTTCGTCGTACACATTGTTTATAGATACGTGCAAGCGCAACACGTTATGAAAGTCGTGTTACCGTCTCGATCAGAACAGGCGTTTACCACATTAGTCATACTTGTTAGATCAGCCTGGACATATTATAGCGTATGACTCCGAGCTTGATGTTTGTAACGGTGCTCGCGTGCAACATGCACAGTTATAGGACGAAGATATTCTTCTACATTACGAATTCGCGAGCTCAAGTTCGTTTGTAATTCCCGTCACCATGGCAATTCTAGCCGCCATATGCTAGTGGGAGACGCTTCTCTGCCGTATGTGAACGTCAATATGAGTATATACGACTATATATATACACATCAACTGCACTCATTCACTTGGTGCTCACGTTTGTTTCAGGCAGTTCTCAGCCGAATGCGTTTGCACTCGAATATATCAGCTGTTTTGAAACAAATTAATGAGAAATAACCGAAATATATTCGTCTAAAGCGGTGCAATAGCTATTTAGGCCTCACGATAGTGTGTATCCGATCAGGATAATCCGTTTTTCGGCATTTGGTCAAGCAGATTCAAGGTACGATAGAGTTACGGGAAAGGCGAGTCAAATATTTTCAAAATAAATACCATATCAAGGCTCTGATGGCTATGACGAGCGTCAACAAGACGATTGGGTAGGGCAGAGCGCACTGACAAAGCATCAAAGCCGCGCTGGAAATAAAAACGTTATGACAAATAGTCCAGTATTATAGAAAAATATTTAGGCATATGTTTCAAAATAAAAACCTATAACCAATTTTATTGCATCTCTATATAGCTTATCTATTTTCTGCTTGACATAAAAACGACGCCGAGTAACTCATGGTCTATAGGGAATCAACATACAATTTACACGATAGAATTATCTTTATCTTAACGCAGTTTACAACCGCGTTTACTAGAGGTGATTTTTCTTTATTAGATTGCAGTGTTCCATTAATATGAACAATGTGAAGTGCAAGTGGTACCTGCGCAAATACTTGGTTCTATCTCTTAAAAGAACTTTCCATTGCCAGTTCTAATAATATTAACTGCGAGGCATATATATACATATATATATGCATATATATATATATATATATATATATATA
>MNPL01000604.1:0-25356 GCA_002081605.1 Tropilaelaps mercedesae
ATATATATATATATATATATATATATATATATATAATTTACCTTGCTTGTAATAGAGGATTTACAATGTATGTTTCACTTCCATATACCCCTTGCGATGCATTTGCTGTGTTATATGTGTGATAATGATCATATCCATTTACGGTACTGACTCGTTATCACAGCATTTGAGCGGACTTGGCGAGTAGACGCTGTTTGGCGCGTAGTCGCTCGGTGTAAGGAAGTTCAGCGCGGGCCATATCGGCACACATACGAGTCTCTTCTGTGTGGTGAACCGTTGTCACGACGCCATTGACTTTTCCGTCATTGCTGTCAATTGGCAATCGCCCACTGGCAACGGAAACAGCAACGGGTACTTGAACATCGCGACGCAAGACGATACTGAATACGTTGTTGGAGTATGCTCGCGTTTCCGGTTGTTCTGATTCCCCCATGCGTTCAACACAGTGGTCGTAGATGAGGCGTTTCCACAGACGAAGATTGGCAACTTCTTCACGCATACGGTCCCTCCCGAAAGCTACAATAAGTGCTTCAAGTTTGGATTTAAAATGGGCGTACAATCGGGTATCGGCTGCGTTGTATCGGAGTAACCGTTCTCGCACATCGCGCGGAATTCTATCTTCATACTTCCGCTTGTTGTGCTTAAAATACATAACATCCTGAGTGTCCCAGCAGAAAAGGTTTTTGAGCAAAACGAGTGACTCATTGAAATACTCCGTTATAAGAACGAGGTCAAACTCGCGGTCGACTCGCTCGATCGCATCAGAAATAGCGCTGTCATTCATTCGGTTTGTGTCGTAACCGAGGTCAAAAAACATTTGATTGGGCCCAAATCGCTGCTCATAACGATTTGTCTGAAGGAAGCTTTGACGATCAGGATCGTTCGAGAACTGCTGAAGTGTTGCGCCAGTGTAGTTTTGCAGACCAAAATAGGCGTACATAGAATTAAAAAGCTCAGCAGGGTCGCGTAAGATGGTGATGAATGCTGTATCCGGTGGCATCACCTCCTGAAATATGAAATTGAAAAAATAAATTTCAAGTTAGAACGAGTTATGACGTAAGAAGACTGTACCTTTCACTGCCTTCCAAGGGAACTCTTTATTATCAGGCTATGTAATGTTATGTAATGGTACCAACTAACATGGTGCATATATATGATTTGCTGTGGAAAATATTGCTTGTTAATACCCAGAATAAAACTAACATTTTTCACACGTTGAAACGTGTAAACCAACTATTTTAGCCATAGAGCCGCAAACACGAAATCAACTCACAAAATCACTTGTTTGTTTTTGGTTTAATATACCTTACGATACCTTTATGGCGGAAGCATCAAAGCGCGTATGGTGCGCAAGTACATTAAATCCAAACGCAGGCACGAGCTCGAGAGGAAGAAGTGTTTTGCTGAAGAGCTTTGGATGTCCGAGGTAGTTTCCTTCTTTGGGCAGGACGAACGATAGATTTCTTCTGTCCCCATAACGCATAATGATGTTTTGAATAGTTGAACTTGCACACTTGTGCGTTTTCAGCAAGCAAATATTATTCACAGGTCGACAACACTGTTCACAGGTGCCACCACCACGGAACGACGTTTTGTTAATCTCCCACCTGCATATTCCATAATTCAAATCACTTGGTATCAGCTAGTTAGCAAGAAGTATAAAAGAACTATAATAGCCATATGAAAAATCGTTGACTGGAAACACTTCGTTGGTAGTGAGGTTCAGTCTTAATACTCCAAATCTATGATCTAATATCTATTCTGAAGCGTGGGTTCAGTAACTAAATATGCTCTACTAGAAATCAACCATGTTTTTGAAATTTCCTCAATCTCGACTAGTGGCCTGAATAATTAAAAGGTTTGCTGTAAAAGTTAACGCCTGCAAGTTCGAACCCCATTAGCGACACATGTCCATTTCTCGATTTGTGTGCCTATTATGCTAGAACCGATGCAAACGCTGTTTCAGTTTAACACAGAGATGTTTCGAACAATGTAATTTACTTATTTTATTATTGCTCTTTAAACTGATTTTTATCTTTCAATTATCCTGTCACCGTAACAACAAAGTCAAGATACACCTTTGCTGCTGATACCAGATAGGCTTGGCAAGATAGCTAGTATATTGCATTTGCTGTAGATGAAGTACTGAGATGAGCACAAGGCAAGCGAGCACCACTAGGGTCGTGATATTCGAACGACACAGCCGCGTCTGAAATGCAAACAGCATTAAAAAAACCACAGATGACTACATTCATGATATGCGTATTATTGTACTGTGTTGTACTGGGTAAAAAGGTGGTGGAAACCTAGTTAAATATCAGCCGATCTTGAGATACAGAAGTTGTATATATATGTATGTAAACAGATTTCCCGAAATTACAAAACAAATTGTATTCTAGATCTTTTTGTTGTTTTAATATTTGTATAATATACATTATTTTACACTATGTATGAAACACAACATTAGTGGGATAATGTCTATTACTTTTTCCGACAGTTTTTCACACTAATCAGATTGTTTCAAATTAGTTTTAAACAAGACGGTGTGTATGCCACACAGCAGAAGAGAAAAATTAACCTTTTAAACTTTAAGAACCCAAGAGCATACCTTGCGAAACTGAGATAGTCACTGGCCTCCGGGGTGTGGGGTATAAACCAGTTTTCTCCGTGGGAGGTTTTAAAAGTAAAGTCTACGCTAATTAGTCGGTAATCATTGGAAAGCTCAAAAAAAAATATAAAAACGTGCACTAGTGAAATTCAGCCTATTCTGTTTTAAGTACTTTGAAAATTGGGTGTCTGATATCCAGCTTATAAAAAAATAAATAGACCGCTTCAGTAATATTGTGTTTCACACATAATGAAACACAGCGTTATTTATATAAAAGCATACAATATTACAATTGTAGTTTGTGACACTTTAGAAATGTCTATTGATAATGCAACACCTGATGTGTCTTCTCTAAGAATTTTATGGACGCGAAGTATCGTTTTGAGAATTCTGTTGGTTGACATTGGTTTCTCTCTTCTATTATCGTCTTCAATATGTAATTAGATATTCGTCCTACAATCTCTGTCAAGGGACGCACCTCGTTCAAATCCCTAATCTGCACGTTTGTATATGCGTGTAAAAAGCCGCCTAGGTTATGATTCTGAGGCGTTCTATATGTGATACGTACATTTTTCTCAAACCTTCTTTAAGCTTATGGGAGTTGGAGTCAGTCGGCAATTATCATATATGGCAGATTGATTTTTCCTCTAGGTAAAATTCATTGTATTCACTTCGTGGAACAACTCTATTGATAGAAAATAGCAACACCGCTGTAAATGTATTCTAAATCATTTATTTGTAATCTATTTAACACCTAACATCGGCAGTTCAGAAAGCGAAGCTGTAAACGTCATAAATTTGTTTTTCTATTTTATTGATGCGATACTTTACGCCTTAACCGAATAATTTTCGAAAGAAATGTTTTCAATACTCATAGTCTTTTGTGCCAAAATATACGAAGCACACATTGTACGTGGTTTTTTCTGACGGGAGGCATTCGTGAATGGCTTTTTCGCATCTGGACTATCGAGCCAGCTAGATTTAGTAGCAGCCAATACGAAATGGACGACTTCAATGAAGTGAGCGATTGAGCATAACTTTTCTGCTTTATACAACATAACTTCCCTGCGAAGTTGCAACTAAAATGGAGAAACATATATTAGCCCCTTCAAAGCATCATAAGAGTTGTGTTAAAGACTAAATCGTTATTTAACCGATTCTGTAGAACATAGTTAATTTACTACCACTCATGTCCTTGTGCGTTCCAGCTAATTTGATATAGTGTCGTCGAACCTAGACAGAAAGGCCGTATACTGCATTTCAACCCTATAAGAAAGAGTAGATTAAAATAAATGATACTCAACATAGATTCTAAAATGAAGCAAAAAGTCATCGGATTACCTATGAAAAGACGAGACAGGCTCACTCAAGCTTTACGATTTCAAAAATTACGAACAGTTAGTTCCGAAAATAATAATACTTAATTAAGGTATTACTAATAATCAGCTAGTTTGAAACGTTTTAGTTACATATAAGCATTACACGTACTACGGTTACATTCATACGTACACGACGGTTCTACCCGCAAACTAACGAATATTCCCAAACATCATGGCATGGAATATATTTACAGCCATGTATGGGATGTAATCTATTAAGTAGTCAAATGACACAATGCTGTTCACATGCCTAATACGCAAGTCTACTCCAATTATGAATGTTCACTCTTTATTATATACGCCAACAGTCTTAGTTATTATAGGAATTATGCGCCAAGTCATCTCTCATCAGGCAATGTCAGTCGGAAAATGTATATCATCATTGGGATAACATGATAATATACCCAATTATAATTCAACAAACGTTAGGAGATTATATACCCGCTTTAGTCATTCACATGTATATTCACATTTACATGTACATTTACATATTCATGTTTTGGCTCAAATTTGACAGTCAAGTCTTAAGCATTATCCGCTCATTGGTACAATGCCATTGAGACTAAAATGACGGTGAAATTCATTCTATTCAAAAAGTTCTTTATCGATATTTCTTGGCATACCATTTGCATTACAGATTATGATTGATCATCAATAGATTTTCAATCTATTGATCAAAACCACGAGGGTTAAAATCCGAGAATAACGGGATTGAGCCACCGCTTATCATTGGTTTTTTCGTCATTAAAGCAGTCCGATAGAGCTTTGCATCGTCGTCAAACACTTACACTATGCCTTTTCGACTGTCGCATCAACGATCAATTAGTTTCTTCAAAAACTCGAGATATCGGGGGACATACAATTGTTGCGTTTTAGCGCAATATCCCATAGTAATAATTTCTCTGTACGTCCATTCTAACGACCAGTATTACCTTAGGTCCGTGTTTATTTGGCACTGTCACTGAAGCTAGTCTTTTTCTTTCTCGGTTCACTTAAGTGAATATATAAAAGTTGATTCATATATTGTCTATGCCAATGATATGCTGTCCGACTTAAGTGGTGTTGTACGGTTGAAAATTGAAATCACGATACACCATATGGTTTGCAACCAGCTGGTTTCAATTCGTGAGAAACCCATTTTTCATTTTTTTGATAATCTGCAGTTCTTCGGTTATGATTTTACGATAGGTGCTGTAAAAAATATTCAATATGGCCGACAGACTGGGAATGCTCTATGCTGTTGCAAGCTTGAAAAATTTTCGCGATTATACTGATTCCTTTAAAAGTTTGGGGTTCAGGCCTGTGAACTTCTTCTCGGTACCTTTCAACACTAAAATTTCCAACAGGAATGCGCTGGCAGGAACACTCACGGTGCGTTCCGAAAAGCATCTGGGCCCAGTATTATCACCTATTTTTGATGAATTTGGATACGGCTGTCACTGGACAGAAATAAAAAGTCGTTGACAACTCGTTGATTCACAAAAAATGTTATATGGGGTATATGATGTAGGGGACGCGGAAAGCCTAAGCAAAACCCTCAAAAGCAAAGCGAATCGGGAGCTATTTTAATAAAGAAGGCCACTGCGCTATAAGTGGACTGGCGGTGTACTTCGGCAGCTTCAAAGCGGTGTATATCTTAGCCCTTATAGGGTTAAGATCATCAACTGCCGCCCACTCCCCAGCAGACATCAAGGTTCTCTTCAAGAAGCAGAATAAGACAGCATCCGTATTTCTTGGGGCCCTAAACCAAACCAAAGCTCTGGCGGTCCGGCCCATATCGATGAATCTGTGGAAGATATGTTATTCGTAACATCATAGAGGGTGCTGCGGAGAAGAAGAAAAATATTGATAAAATCCTGGAAGAAATCTTGAAAATGCAGAGCAAAGACAACCTCGACCCCTAAATCTGGATACGAGTTATCGTTTTGATGATTCTACGGACTATTCTGAAGCTACTTCGAGCAACTTGCGGTCAAAGCTGGGTCAAAATCTTCATATGATAAACCGTCTTTGCCGTTCGAGGATAGATGAAGGTGCTTTGCCGCCAGAGATGCTAAAGAATTAGACATGTTGCTCAGAATTGTACCGTGTAGCCGTTTCAAAAAGTCAGAGTCGCTTTGCACATTGCGAAAAAAAATAGAGGCCTTGCCCTGCTGAAATTTGAAGGGCCATTCTTCATTGTATCAAGCCCATTTCAGGGAACCCTGAAAATCCCGCTAAATCTGCAAAGGCCATGCGTCAACCTCCCCTTGTATAAATCATTCCTCTGGATTTCAGCCGCTTCCGGCGCAGACAGTCCATTCGTCGCGGTCACCAGGGCTCACCGTCTGGCATGGCAGCCGGTCGCCTAGGGATTTCTCCTCGTTGAGCATTGGAGGAGAAAAGAGAAAGACTAACTGTCCAACGCTAAAGGCAACACCTCACCATGACGTGCCTCACATCTGACATAGCGACACGGAGGAGTCCAGATATCTTGCTACTAAGTAAGCTAGATAAAGGTCTTCTTAGAATAAAACGTTTTAACTCTAAAATGACAATTGTAAAATAAGAACACAGGTGGTGTCTCCGATAGTTCTGTCTAGGCCGACCATGTCAAGGATTTTCCGTGGGGGGAGGTATAACATACGGTAGCTCCTGAATGGACGGCCACGTATGACTTAGTCAGGTTTCATCAAGTTACCACATTCACGTTCCACAGGCATAATTGAGAACTCAACCTAAATTTAACATGCGCTCAGAGTGGTGAGATGATAAATTTTCGAGGCCGAGAAAAACCTATCATATCCTTAGCATCCTAACTAAGCGAGAAAGGCTATACTGAAACATAGACTTCTGTCATTTGCGGATACACACACAGTTTTTTGGAACGGTTCGGTTTTTGAAAAACAAACTGGTCTAGGTGGCGGTTCACTGCTTCCTTAACCCTAGCTTTTATGGCAAAGGCCAATCAAACTATCTACCCGCGTCAAGACCTCCTTAGTGGCTATTCTCCTGGATGTGGTGGTCTATATTTGGTGGCAGAAGTAATGTTGAAAAACGGTTCCTCCAGCCTCATGTGCTTTAGGTGGCAAGAGATTTAGTGGACATGCCCAACTAGAATCTCGCATTATCCGGCGAATAGCCTGTTCCGAAGCTGGGTGCTCATGAGAGTTTCTCCGTCATTAGAAAAGCTATATCTGGCAGATCGTTCTGGACACCTTCAAAAGCGAAAAATCCCTGCCCATTAAATACTTAGGATTCTTGAAGACGCTGGTATCGCCGAGGTTCCGTCAGGGCTCACTACTAGGACCTCTGCTCTAAATTTTGGCGTACGACGGGGTCATTCATATGAGCGACTTTCCATTCGACACCTAGCCGTCGGCTTATGTCAATATTCTGGTAGCAGTTGTCACAGCAGAGTATCCGGACACACTGTAGATGAGGGCAGACAGCGCCCTGGGCGCGGTGGCCACGTTGGTAGAAATTAATGGTTTAAAGCTGGCTCCCGCTAAAATCGAGGCCACTCTACTGATCGGACGCGAAAGAACGTCTGGCGAAGATTGCTTGAATTGCTTGAAGAATTGCTCGAAACGCCAACTCAATCAAAGTGGTCCGTATTGCAAGGTACTTAGGAGTTCATCTAAATCAACTTCTCACAGGCCTGCCCCGCCTAAAGCACCAAAACCGCCAGAACGCGGAAAGCGGTCATACAAATTAGCAAAACCGTCCCGAAGATCAAAGGCCTAGCAGAAAGCATGCGGGATCTGCTCAGCGGTCTTTGGGTCGGTAATGCTCTTTGGGTAATTTGCATGGATTTGCATGCGAGTGATAAGAAGTGTGCCCGAAGTTTGTTTCGGATCACGCAAAGGCCGGCGATCCTACACGTGCCAGCACGATAATAGGTTACGGGGATAATAGGTGAACCCCGGCAAATACCCTCTGTGAAGTCAAGGTGAGTACGATTAATTTTTCATCGCAAAGAAATTCATTATGCTCACTGGTGGACTTACACGTACCCAAAATATCAACATGGTCTTATTTAACATAGGCGAGCCATATCTGAGTACGTCTTCTGGGGTCCGTCCTTTCCGCTAGGAATGGTTGGTATAAGAATTCGCTGAATCTCTTTCCTAACGATGCGTACGATGTCCTCCGCTTAACGATACGGTGCATTTATTCATATGTGTATACTAAAACCACTCATTAAATTCACTGTGAAAACAGACGAAGTAATACTGCTTTTTTTAATTTGATGACTTCGTACCGTTATATGCGTAGAGTCGTAACATTTGAACGCACTGCGGTATTTTAAGTAAATAACACGCGAGCAATAACGGAATGAAACTTTTATGTGTAATGGTTTTCTACGAGCATGATCTGACAAACACGTCTCATTGGCACTTCAAATTGGTACTACTCAATTAAAACCTTTTAAGCTGAGCAACTATTGTCGTTCATCAGCTGCTTGTCAAGTTCTTCGTCTGATATTGTTGACTTTGATTAGTAGTCACGTCATCGTGATCATCGTTCGTCGAACGTAGAGAAGCGAATCCTTTGTAGTCTCCTTACCTCACCTGTTTTCCGCTTCAACGTACTATAAATTCGGGTGCAGAGAACCTATTTGTACCTATATTGATGTCATAATTTAATGAGTATTTTAAATAAAATGTATGCAGCTGCGTCATGCTTACGAGTTTTTTTCAATTATTTCAAGCCGCCGGGTTTTTTCAGATGCGTCCCGTCGTAGAATGAGAAGCAATTATCCTGTTAGAATTTCAACTGTTGACAGAAATATTATTAATTGTGGGTTATTCATCCGTTCATTTAGTTGAGTCCCATCTTTTTGGATGATTTTGGTGAGACAAACCGCATTTAAATTACACTAAAGGGTGCAACCAATTCCTCTGTGAAACAGCTCCTTAGGGTTTTTCCATTGAGATTAATCTATGCGAGTATAACTCAGTGGGCAAACCTCATTAAAATAACTTTTGTAATGAGTAATAAATGGGCTGGCTATTATTATTAGCTTCACCAATAAACCTGCAATTACAGAAATCATCATCTGTAGAAGAAGCTCTACCCTCCGTATTACTAAAAAGTGATAGGTAACACAGACGGCACATAGAGGTATGAGCTTTTTTTGCGAAAGGGCCAGCCTATTACATGGTAGAGGTACGCGTATTATTACCAGACATACGCATATCTAAATGAGCGCTACTCTAAAAAAAATTGGGTTAGTCTAACAGTAGCATGATTCTCGTGTAGGATTCACGAAAAATGCTACAATAGGTGGACATAACAGAAGCTTCGCTTCTGGCGTATTTCGTAGGCACAGAGGTAAGGGTTTCTAATAGGCGCATGTTTTGAGACTGTTAAAAAACACTTAAATGAGACGGGTTCTGGTAAGGCGAGAAAGGCACTTCTAAATGCACTGTTTTGGGGGTGGGTTGCTGAATTATTTCGGCTTTTTTTTTGTTTTTCAGCTATAAATACTAGAAAGAGGCGGAAGACAAGCTCCTAGACTGAATGACGCTGGATCCTATTACTGCTTAGAAATATACGCATGCAAATGTGTAATAAATGTACGTCTTTTAGTTTGGTTCCACTACTGTGCGCAGATTGATACGGACGTAAGACGATCGATTAGCCACAGAATACTAACTAAAAGGTTACTACGGATAATATTTCTTGAATCAATATAAAACCTATTTTGAAGCATATATTTTAAATGCATGAAAACGGCCTTTGTTACAGGGCGTATCTGCGTACATGCGGTTTCCTGCAGACTGAAGTCCGGCGTTCGTGTATTTACTGGTTTTTCGAAAGACCATTGCGGTTCCTATCTGTGTTATGAGAATAGTCCAAGTTGTTGAAGTCCAAGTTCTCTTTATCTCTGTTCTTTTAGCCTCAACGTATAGACCTTCTAGCTAGGGAGTGTCAGGTGTGTAGGTGAACGGAGATGACTGAAAGAGAAGGAGCAGAAGTGAGTACATTTTATTCGAGCATCCCAAGGTTCGGTATTACCGCTGTGTCGGTGCTGCAACGTCACAATTGACCAATAAGCCATGGTCATGCCAGTCCTCCCAGATTCACATATTTATAATTACTTCAATATTTAAATACATGCCTATGGGTTCACGTTACTAAATTTTTCTTTGTTAGCTTATATTACAAAAGGAAATAACGGCAACCTTCATTCAGTTACGAACTGTTTAGGTTGAAACGGGTTTAAAAAAGTTCCAGACAAGTTATAAAAGAAACGCAATGTGAGTTCTGTCGTGTGTGATCGTGTCTATTAAGGAAATAAGTACTTAGAAGGCAGGAAACTCATGAAGGCATTGCCTCTATAACAAGCCTATACGGGGTGAGCCTGTGACGGGGTGAGTCCTTTTAAATATTAATGAATGGAGAGTGTAGCTGTTATTCACCCAGGTGTATTGAATCAAGTGTAAGTGTAAGATGCAAAAATATGCATAATAAACTGCAAGAAAATATTATGCCTCAACTAAAATCTAAAATCGCGATTTTTGCATGGGCACGTCGACGCTTTGCGTTTATGGTATACGAGGTATAGAACTTACGATACCCTGTATATCGTAGTCAATACAGTTGAACTGAGTAAAATGTACAGCAAATTACCGAATTCTTTCTTATTATACTAAAGCTGATTAATCAAGAAGACCTCGCACAATTTCGACAATCGCAATCAGATGGCGCTAAGTCATTGATTCTGGAAAGCGTTCATCAGGCTTTACCCTGAGCTTGATTTAAAAGCTCAGACAGACAGTTATTATTAATTGCTGTAACCCACATAAATGTATCTATCCTTCCGAACGAAATTCCGGAAATTGAGAATATCAAAGAAAAACAAACTGCTAGAACAAGTGAGTAAGGTACAACGCTCAATTTATTCTTCAATTTACTAAGTGTTGATTAACTGTTATTTTTTTTGTTGAATCCTGAGCAAGATAAGCGAGAGAAAAACGGCACAGCCTCTTACGATAAACTATAATGCTACTCGCCCACTCGCCACCTTTTTAAAATCCCTCTTTGGTTCCACTATTATTGAATATTGCTGAAGGAAAATAGGTATTGATTTTGTAGACGTTGAAAATAGCAAATATCAGTAAATCTTGGTTATGTCAGATAGAAAAACGCCCATTTAGTTTAGGCGGACACCTTTCGAGGATATACTTGAGGTTTACCTGAGCTTTAAGTTTAAAATGGACTAAGCATATTAACAATATAATCAGCATGAACATATCACTGAGCACAGTGCAGTGACGTATGAACAACAATTATTCTCCGTATTGGTAACATATTTAAATGGGTCACCGCTATGCAATAGGCCATGGAGGCAAGGATACTAAGATGTCTCAGCCATCTCAGCCATATCAAGCACTTAGCAAAGTGAATTAGAAAATATTCATTTAGCTGACGTAACTTGGTCTATCAATAATTAACTTACTGAGTAGCCCCCGCATGACAATACTTATCTGGCAATTATTAAAGGTATTCGTTATCATGCAATAAAGCAATCGGTAGAAGTAAATATGCACAACAGTCAACAAATATGAAATGAAAAGCTACAAATCTAACGTTTAAGCTTCACCCCAAAAAATAGTGCACAATAACTAGAAACCAGAATTAATATTGTGGGAAAGTTGTAGATAAATATGTTTGACGTCGTGATGCGTTATCACGAAGCAGATTTCCAATTATAAATGAGATAATAGAAAGTCTAGCTCATATAGAAACAGTGCTTATTTTCAACTGTAAAGTCGTTTAAAGAAAACTCAAATAACTGATTTAAAGGAGGTTCTGCACTGATTTGCTTTTGTTTTTGCTAGTCTTAGCTGGTCAGTAGAGCAGTCCTGCTGGTGTACCGCATTATAAACATACGCAATGCACCATGTTACAAATGCAATTGCGGGCGGCGTCACTCGTGTATAAATATACCTATGCTACGCAAGGGGGTGCTACATTGTTTTGACTGACTTATTCAATGTAATCATTACACCGTATTAAAATATAATATTAACGAGACAAGCAAAGAACTGCATAAAACTTCTGCCATACTTTAGCTCGCAGCCACCAATGGCACGAATGGACTCTAAAATACCAGCAGTCGTGCCCCCATTTGTACCGTTCTGTATCACCGATAATTTTACGAGAACGACTTTGAAGAATATCAGTTTACTGAAAGACAAATGGTTATTTGCTAGTATGGTCTTGTCATAATAAATTTTGCCTACACAAGAAACACTAACATACAGACATAAATTGATCTGCTTACCTTTAGCAGAAATAGACTCATGGTGAACGTAGATATGATGAGGGCGCTTTAAATGCCTATAATTGCCCGTATTTTTCTTGAACCAAGCCGGATATATCTTCCCATATGAATGATGATCCCTTTTTCGTGTTGCCTCATTTAGTTTGTTTGTTGCTCCTACCGCTTCTCTGCTTACAATTACGGTGATCTCCGTACCTGATTTGCTGTGAAGGACGTTATGGCGTGGAATATTGACTACGAAGGTTAGTTCCTGTACAAAATCGTCGAAGTGACGGAATTTTAAAAAATCACCGTCAATTGTGATCTCCAAATAGATCGATGATAGTGTCGAGTTTTATAGATAAGAATAGGCTAACGAAATACCCAATAGCATTGAAGATGGTGAAGACATACACATTTATTAGAAAGTACGGGTGTCGAGTAGAAGTTGGCCATTATTAGCTACAGTAACTACTGTAGCTGTCAATATGTGAGAGAGCTTCGTTAACGGGTGAAGAAGGCGTAATTCGAAACCGCAAATAAATAGAAAGGATTTAGTAGGCAAGCTGTTGTTGCTACTATACGGGGATATAATTCAGTATGCGGCCATTCATGTTTGTACTATCCCAACAGAATAAGATTTGGGAAATGCTAATACAGGAAATTTTTACAGCTGGAGTAGTGATTGAGTCCTGCAGGTGCAAACTTTGGGGTGGTGGGGCTAACTATTCATAAGACACTTTCAATGCTACGAAGTTTAAAGACAGAGCGACACGCAGGGGAAAGCTGAACATTTGCTTTGCAATGGTACGAAAAGTAAGTTGAAACGTTGAGACGCTCAATGCAGATATTCCGATTCTGAAAATAGCTTCTGTCGGTTTGTTTGAATTCGATTTTTTTCAATGTCGCGAGCCAGTTCCCAGCCATGATTTAGGTTGACGATTTTGATTTGATGTTCTGCTGCGGGACGTCGGCTACCTGTAATCATTTGTTCTGAATATTAGTGCATCCGTAAAGTTTACCACTACATATTTGCTGTACTGTTCCCGCATTTTGCCCTTTAGATGTCGCTAGATTTATCGGCTACCGCTAACCTATCAACTATTCGAGTGTCAGCATTATTTTGGTCGAGGTGACCCTTTTGGTTCTCCTGCAAGGGGTGCAATTTTGTGATATACTTGTCGCTGAATGATGATTACCGGTCGTTTCACCGAACTTCTAAAGGGAAATTAGGAACGACAAAATTCTCACAGAATAACACAAGTCGACAAAATTACACCGGGATACCGATAAAAGTGAGAGTAGCTCCAACAGTTTAGAATAAAATGAATTTAGGGTGAGTAAATTGAGAAAAAAGTTTAGTTTTGCTCTGTCGAAGTCTTTTCTATCGCACCACA
This sequence comes from Tropilaelaps mercedesae, assembly GCA_002081605.1. Classification (NCBI taxonomy): domain Eukaryota; kingdom Metazoa; phylum Arthropoda; class Arachnida; order Mesostigmata; family Laelapidae; genus Tropilaelaps; species Tropilaelaps mercedesae. The sequence continues at coordinate 13,639 of MNPL01000604.1, forward strand.
CTAAAACTAATCAAATTAATCCACGCTTTAAAAAGCCTCATGGCCTTACGAGTATTTAGCACCATTAATTATGAGAAGAGGCTAACAAAGTGTGTTTTCGTTTATCTCTTATCAAACCCGATATATCACAAAATATTATTAAACCAAAAACATCACCGTATCATTCAGGCAAACATAAAATTATAGCAACGTAGCAGGAGCGAAGTAAGAAAATGCAATCTGTTTAACTTGTTTAAAAGCTGCGTATCCTGTTAATATTTATTACATAAGCATGTATTAGTGTTAGCATGTACACATGTTTCATGTATTGGTTAATTAGTAAACTGTAAAGGCGCGAGGTAATAAGCACGTAGAACAAAGCTATTGTACATCTTCTTCGAGGTGATTGTTAACTGTATGCGGTGATTAACATAAAATGATTAACAGATAGTAAAATCTTGTAGTTTTTAAAATATCTTAGTTTGCGGAACTGTACAACTTTGTTACGTTTCAGGGCTTAGTCAAAGTGCAAATCGTACAGTTACAAAACGTTGAACTGTTGAAGACATCGCCTCAAAATAAGTTTAATCACCACTGCTGCAAAAACATTGTTTTGTATAGGTTTCATCAATCGCGAATATTACACCAAGGACGGCTTGTACACTAAGTATTTAAAGAGTTCGAAATGAAACATATGATAACATAATTCCACATGATGTTTTTCGCTATTACGCTAACGGAGAGTACCCAATTTTTGTTATTAATTGACACCTGAAATGTATAGCTTATTCTTATAGTGCTACTTCAAGCCACATTGTTTTAAGAACTTTTTCTTGAGAATTCGGATTTGATTAAAAATTTATTTTTCTTAAGTACATCGCGGCTGCTCAAAGTGAAAGCGGCGCACAGTGAGTATAAGCGACCCTCTCTGTGAGAGAGTTTGAGTGAAGCCACTTTGCAAAGACATGGCTTTTAACAGCTGAGGACTAGAAATCCATTTCGGTCGTGTCTCACTAACCAAATTTTCCAGCAATTCTAGGAAAACTTGATGGCACTTGCTTATTATTTTTTGCAAACAGTGCGACCTATCTGCACCATAAGTGGTATTTGCGATTTTACAGAATTCAGGGGCCATTAATATTAGGCGGCTAGATTGCTGGCTAAAACTAGCTCATTATATACGCTTGGTTGGAAGCATTGTGTCCAGATTAGACCATTAAATTCAATGCACCGATGTCACAACCACTAATATCTTTCGGTGACACGAACGAAGGTGCTGTCTGCCATGTATGCTACCCTGTTTTTAGGCCGACCTTGCCGATTTTCTATACATGGGCCGGATGTCCTTCACGGGCTGACCTTAAGGGTACCTCGCTTTTTTACGTGCTTGCTCGTTTCCTCTTTTTTTCTATCCCTCAGCAGCTATTTCTCTGTCTATCTACAATGCGTGCGCTAGGCTTTTTAGAATAGTATACTAGGACCCAACGTTGTCAGTTACAGCGCTTCCCGCTCGCGTTGGAAGTCTACACTGAAGACTCAACGGGTACATAAGCCGTTGAACAATCATATACAGTTCTCTAAAAGACAAAATAGGGCTGTGACAAAAAGAATAACAATTGTAATTCCAAGTATATCGTTAGTGCATATAATAGTTGGATTTCCGATAAGTGCCAAATATTGCGAGATTTACTATCAAGATATGGAAAATGGAATGGGACTGTTTATGTCCTGGGTGTGCGAGAGAACAGCTTAAGCAGCCTAAAAAAGCCGTTTTGGAATGACGGTTAGGTGTGATATGACTGATGTACATTTGTTTGTTTGAAATATCGAAGCGTTTCTCATATAAGAAAAAAGAGTTAAATCAAGCCAAAGCAACCTCGTATCTAAATAAGCTAGTGATATAAATCATAACCAACACGGCGATATGTATTCCATATAATGCATTATACGTGCGTGGAAAACGCTGGAAGCATAATCGGAAGATATTCACGCTTTGAATCGATGGTTGTTAACTCGATATAGTGTTATTAAAGGCCATCCGAACCGCCGTGGTATTAGCTGATGTCAAGTTCTCCTTAAGTGGAAATTAGTCCTGATTTCATATGATGCTGCTGTATTGAAATACTTAACTAACGAATATGAGGAGTGAAAGAGAGGCGAACTGCTGAAACCTTTAAATATGTGCATGACACAGGTCATAGCGCAACTCTAGACCTCCTTTAGAAATTACACGAAGCCAAATCAATAAACAATTTTATTCATTTTCTTTAGTTCTATTTAAGAAATGTAATAACAACTAAATGTGAATAGCGGAGCTGCTGAATCGGAAACGTATTGCAATCTGAACAAATCCAACCCATGTAGGCCTAGCCCACAGCAAGCGTTCTTATTCGTGATTCTTATTAAGAAAATCGAAACAAATCTATGCCAAACAAAATTAGACAAAATTGCAAAAACACTCGGGGTGGCTATTTAGATTGGCTATCCGATATTTGGCGGAACCTGTAAGGTTTCGGTAGTTAATATTTGGGGTTCTACAAACTTCTTAAAATGGTAAGTTAAATAAGATGCAAATCGCTCTTCTGAAGCTAAATATAGTAAAATGAGGGATTTCGTTCAAAGCTGTCTGTTCTCGCAGCTCCATGGTTATACACCTCGTCTCGAATGAGTCCAACAGGCACGCTCTAGCTCAGCGCATGCCATCCCTTTCTCGTAAGGTGAGAGGTTTGAAGTATGTCAATAAGTCTTTTTAAATGAGGTACTAAATATTTTAGATAAACTTTAGGAAATCTCAGTTTACAGCAGCCTCTCTTCCTTTTCGAATCGCATTCACTCACATCTATAGTTAGTTCCCAAGCGTCATACAAATCCAATGCGTGTATTATTGTCAGCAATATATAAAATTGTGTTCACGGTTGCATAACTCTAGTACAACTAATTCATGTTGATTGTCTTTTATAGTTGGGATACAAACTTACTATAATTGTTACGAGGACTTAAGCTGTGTAAAAATTGCATTGCTGTCGATATACCAGCATTTGTATTGCTTTATACTCTTTACCCTTCGTCTGCCTTGCATTGCTCAGAGCTATGCGTGAATCAATTCCAGGCTTAAAACGTCTATAGTTGGTTCCCAAGCGTCATACAAATCGAATATGTGTATTATTACCAACAGTATATAAAATTGTGTTTACGGTTGTATAAATTTAGCCTTTTGGAAGCACCGTCAATTCAAGGTCATAAATTAGGAAAACCATTTTTCTTTAAAAATGTATGGCATTACTCCACATGAAAATGTGTTACCGCGCTTTCTGGCTGTGGGATCGAAAAAGGGCAGACCACGCAAGGATCCGGAAGAGAGAGAGGATGGAGAAACTTAGAAAGAATGGAGCGAGATTGAATAGAATCGGAAAAGAAAAGAGAATACAAAAATTTTAATCACAAGAGAGAAAATGCAAAAGCAATAGTTGAGTGCGGATAGGGAGTTGCGCGGAGACTTTCTATGGAGATAACTGGGTGCTTAAAACAAGCCTTTTCACGTGGTTGTTGCTACTACAGCAGTCCAGATAGCAGGAAAAAAGGCAGACAGAATTTTTGGACAAAATTGTAGATGAAGGAAACAAGGCCTTTAGAAGTACTAACGATAAAGGCCAGCAAGCTGCGCTGGACACGATGATCCGGGTTATCAGTAGTCTCAAAAGGTATGGTACGCTTCAGAGTGTTCATGGGGAGATATTGGAGGCGTATCATCTAATTAAGAACAGCCTTAGAAGGTAGAGGGGGAGTTGAAGAGGGACAAGAGGAGACTAGAGAGAACACAAGACAGAGTAGAATACCTTGAGAATGCGTCAGTAAAGGCAGAAAGGAAGAGAGTAGATAGAGAGGCGGAAAACCCAATACTAACAATGGATTCAGAGGAAATGGCTAGAGGAATAGAAAAATTGCAAGGAAATATTGCATAGTTGAATTAGAGTAGGCGACAAGCAGACAGCGAGACCAGAGGTATAAGACTAGGAGCCGGGCTTTGTCGAATCCGCGGCAAGGGCCAGTCAGACAGAAAAAGAACAGGTAATTCGCCTCATTAACAATATTGACACGGTTGAAGAACGACTGGAGTTGTTGCGAAAGGAGTAGTCGAGCAAGATAATAGTGAATCTTAAGTTGATTACAACTTCATTCGGAACAGCGCACTTTTAGGGGCTTAAGGAACAAATTGACGTTCAGAAAAGCGAAAACGGGGCAACAACAATGTTCACTTGAAAAAAAATTAATATGCAACAGAAATCAAGAGTACAAATGGCGCGTAAGATGTTCAGTGTAAAATAGCCTCAGAACAAAAACAATCAAACTAGCGTTGTGGAGTATAGATCCCCAGTTCGGGAAGAAAAAGATTCGAAAATTGCTAGCTCGTGAAATAGATCTAGACAATAGAGAGCCAAAACCTCTCTCGGAAAGAGACGTATGGTTTGCTCTAGTCGCGGTATCATACAGGCTAACAGGCCCACTACTAAGTTGCCTCGTGATGCCACTCGGATCTCGACTCGCTCGCGTTGTCTGAAACCATTGGCTGAAGGTACAACTCTACTGTAGATGCTATAAACCAGATCATCTAATGGCTCACTGCGCGTCAGAAAAAAGAGTACGGTTGTGTTATCGATGCGCAGCATCTAAGCATCATGCGATGGACTGCAAAACAAAAGAGATATCTCTTGCCTGTAAGCAAAGAAGGGCCATAGATCGGGAAGCCAGGTTTACCAGGGCGAAAGGACTGGAGAGGCTAGAGGTACCTATTCAGGAGACAGTGCGGCATATAAGTCTAGTACCAGTAGAAGAAATGAGAGCAGCTAATAAGGAGTCAAACAAAACCATAAATTAAATTGTTTAAAGTTGTGCAATTAACCTGAACCAGGCAAAAGCGATTAATGACTCGCTAAAGTAGTTAAGCGCGGAAAAAGCAGCTGATATTTGTCTATTGTGTGTGAGGCAAACAAAAATGTTACGCAGAAGAGAGGGGAATGGGTCAGACACACCCGCACTAATACATTTTGTGGACCGGGGATAGGCAAGAAAGCAGTAGTTGTAGCAGCAACCTTACAAAAGTGGTGAAAAAAAAGCGCCGAGGTTGCCAGAGGACGTCAGAGAAAGTCGTAAGGGCCTTATTTCCGGAGTAACTATAATTAAGGAAAGATACAATATCAGTCGGAATAAGAGAATAAATTGGGAGTGCGTTCGCCAAACCGATAAGAACAGGGGATTTCCCGAGAATGTAGAAAAATATTGACGTAGTATTAATACCGAAGTAGGAGCCGGTTGGAGATTTGACGGCTTAATGTCTCATTTGTCTTTTGAGGGATGTGGGCAAGTTATTCGCACATGTCCTGCACGAAAAATTTAAGGTTGCTACCAAGAAACTCGAGGCCCTCTCGAGGAAAGGCGTGCTAACGTATTGACCACTGCAAAGGATTTTGCAGGTGGCAGGAGGTGGAGGAGAAAGAAGGGATAGCTACATTAAAAACTACGGGCTTAGTGCTAGTGATACTGCACGCAGAGAATGCCTTTAACACGGTGAGTTGGAGAGTGGTGATAGACGCTTTCTGGAGGAAAATGATACCTCAAGGGGGTCCTGTCCTCGTACCTTTCTCTGGGTCTCTCGAGGTCAAGGACCGGCTGGTCCGCAAGTGTGTCGCAGTGTCCATTTTAAAACCCATTCGTTGAAAGTTGGCCTTTGACAAAGTTTTAGAGACAGACTCGCCGATGGAGTGGTGTCGCTTGCATGACTTAGCCGTGGTGGTCAAGGCCCGAACTATGAAGATTCTAAAAACCATGCGAAAGAATCTTTAGTTAGAATAGCAGAGTGAATGGAAACTCGCCTCCTTAGGCGTGCACCAAAAAAACTGAAGCAGTACTTCCGGTAAACCGAAATAAGGCGGGAAACCTTGCTCTAGATTTCTACGGACATCGGATCAAACTCAGAAAGTGTGTAAGATACTTGGAGTTTAAGTAAATCAAGAACTAACAAAGATACAGTGCATGATGCAGGTGGTACGCAGCCAAAATGCTGTCAAGCGTGAGTAGAGGCTCGGTGTATAAGTGGCAGCTGCTATGGAGTAGATTGCTCTATATGTCTCGCCTGTATAATCTGGTGTGGGTTAGGAAGAGTCAGAAACGTTGAGGCGTAGAGGAAGGCCCAACTGGTACTGGCGATTCGGCTCTCTAGGGGCACCATGGGATCTCCTAGTCAGTGAGAAGAATAAAGATATGTCGACGTCAATTCAGACGTACGTCAATACTGAGGTACCTCGGGAAGCCCTACGGGGGTAACAGGAAGAATAAACAGATTCTCCCGCAAGGGAAGGCACCGAGGAAATTGGACAGTTCAAACTACTGGACAGCCCAAATGTTATCGGGTCAAATGAAGTGGGCGATGTCAAGCAGACAATACTCCAGTGCGTGATTTCACAGGAACAAAGGGACAGAACGGCTGGCGGACCTTCAGAGCAGGCGAATTTCTATGAGACGGGAAGTGCAATATATGGTTGAGACGTGGCAAACATGCAAGGAGATAGTGAATTGGGGGGAAAGGATTATGAGCGCAAAAAGAAGAAAGATAGGAGAAATAGGTTCGATGCTGCGGGAGGGAAAAAGAAAGAATACGAAGAGGATCTGAGATTAGTTGACCCGGAGGCTCATAAACTAAACTGGCTGAAGTAATGCGATCAGTATTTCAGCCAGTGTCTGTACTTGAAAGCAGCGTGAGTTTATCGGTGCAGGTCCGTCCTCAGTTGGAGTCGTACATTATCCGGCACTTAAAAACCTATGAAACTAGGTGCACATAAGCGTTTCCTCATCGCTAAATAGGAAAACCATTATTTTTTATTCTTGTGTAGGCCTTATATTACACCTTATGTTACAGCCTTAAAAAAGTCTTCTTCTTCCTCTAACGACCTTCTCAAACGACCTTTTTTATTAATGGTGACATTTTTAACAAATATAAACAGAAATTGTTGGCTTGGAAGGGATGGCCGCTTTTTTAAGAAGTACACTATCTAATTCCGGTCAAGAGAAATAGAACAGATGAGTCGGTTAATCGGTGTATTGCTTCGACACGCAAAATAGATACACGGACTAACTTTATTACTCATGATTTGTTGTATTAGAGCATTATAAAATGTCCTGGCTTCTCATCGTAGAAATATAAATTCTCAAATAAGAAGTATACTGTGTAGAAACGATAAATCAAGGGCACATAGCTTTATATAAAATTTACAACCTCTGGAGCGTGAATAAACATGCACCGTGGGCATACAGGTCAGTATTAACACTAAAGCTGGGTCTACTGACGTCATGGTTTAAAATAGAACTACTCCACTACTTCATTACTACATATTTTTTGGGCTAAGGTACACACACCCAAGAATATAGTGAATGAAAGTAGCGAAGTTATAAGCGTAGATCAGTTAGGTGCAAAACCTAAACAAAAGTGTCAACTGTAAACATTGCACTTGAGATAAATGAAGACTTTAGCTGCAAACATTACGTAGGGTAAGCATGCAACAGGTATTTTTCTTCTTTTCTTAGAAATCAGAGTATTGGTTTAGTTTGCATGAAAACAACGACTTCTTTTATTTTTACATTTTAATTTGTAAAACTTCAACGCACAAGTTTAAAATAGATACATGCTGGTAGATATAAGCTGCTTCCTTACAAAATACGATAAGGAAGTACCAAGCCAAAAAGACGGAAGCTAAATTTGGACTTACGGCCTTACTTCTAAATTATCTTCTTATGTGCTTGCAAAAAACGATGGATGGCCTTCATGCTTCAAAAGATAAACAAATCAATCAAGTGACTGATCCATGGGTGTCTAACGCAATTTCATACCTTCACTTCATAACTTAATTAGACAATAAAAAATATGAGAACACCTACGCACAATCAACTATTTTGTTTGATCTTATTTATATTAGTTTTAAAATCTAAGAAACTAGAATGCGAATTTTTTTATTAGTATTTTTTGCTCAAATATGTTCCTCTTGTGCATGGGTGCTCAACATGTCTTGTAATCAATTCAACTTAATACAGGTGCGAAGAACAAAAAGATGGTCAGAAGACTTTTTCCAAAATGCCACCATAAATGACATCAGCACACGTGATTTTAAAACACGACACTGGTGCAGCGTAAAACATATGACATGACCTGCTTATTTATAATACCTTTTGCTTATTTTTGTTTATTTGTTAGAGCTATGTTTGCTTTTATGTGATCTACTACTTCTCTTTCATAGGCTTGTGTGAAAGGCCTGTATTGATACATGTACTGCATGAATGAAATCTCTCTCAATCCAACAGCTGTGGAGTGTTTGGCTTGATTTCGTAAGGCTGTTCTAGTACTCGTGGATTTATCATTAAATGTATTAACAATATATTATAAGGCATATTTGTTAGTCGTGTTTAGTGACAACATACTACCGCGTATATCTGTAAGCTTCGGCTCACTTATGGACACTACGATCACAGGGTATGATTGTCTTGTATATACGATAGAAAACAGTGTAGTTCCCATTGCGTGAATAGTCGTTCGTTAATGACGCAATTAGCCTACTCTATTACCAGTAGTTGACTGATTTATGTTAGACTTTTTGCGAAAGTGAAACAGATATAGGACCTTAATGAGATAAATTACACATACAAATAATTATTAAAAATTATCCATAAGTTTACGTTTGCGTATAAAGTAGGTTCAGTTGTGTCTACTTCTCCCTGGACGCATGTCAGCTAAAGTACAGATTCATGATGTCGTGAATGCCACGACTCGACATGATTGCTGTTTATCGTTGTCAGGACGCTTTTTAAGAGCATGCACCAAGCGCAATAATTACATTGGCCGGCCATTATTTTAACGACATTGTGTCATGTGCTTATGTAGGAGTGAGCGTTTAAGGCACATAGATTGGGTAGAGTAAAAAAGTATGTATCGACGTAAAATATCCTGAAGTAGTGCCATCAGAGTAGAGAAATAAAAAATTATTTTTGAAACGCCTATTTGACATTCTGTTTTTACATTAATGTTAAATGAATACTGAAATTACAGTTGCTCATTTCAGCGAAAATTATAGACATTTCCTAAACGATTAGGCTAGCTACACCAGTACAAGACTTTAGCGATAGAAGTGAAGCACATTTCGGTCTACACATCTATAGCAATCGAATCAACCAACTAATATCTACGTATTTTTCTTGGTAAGGTCATAAAAACACCTTTAATTAGAAGAAGCTCTCTAAATGCCTAGTTTTACACATACGCATGAGCTTTCGTGTAATCGTTAAACTGTATCTTCAAAAACATTCTAAAATAGCTTCAATATCACACATATTTTTATGTCTCAACATAGCATCTGGATAAAATTAATCTGTATTTCTATTATATGGAACTATGAAGCAATGATAATACACAATTATGTAATATTGAGCAAATCACTAAGAATCTTCTACATTAGCTTAATATACCAAGGAGCACTGACAAAATGGGTGAGGTGACATCGCCGAAGATAGAGAAAACGGACAGAATAATTTACTAAAATACCGTCTTTAGTATGTTTCTTTTTATATGATACACACTAGACTTTAATTGAAACACTCTATGAAACATCTATTGAAACACTCACTAAATGTTAAGGCCACACGTGCGCAATGCTAATGCTACATTGTATTCATAAAACCCTGTCTATTGTGTGATCTACTATGTTTAATGTATTATAAGTTTTAAAAAGCGCTTTTTTTCAGTTTATCTTATTGAATCCTGCTAACAGGCCATTAACAATGTTGGCATAGTTGTTATTTGTGAATTTTTTATTTATGTTCCATGGACAATGTAGCGCTTGTATTGCCGCTTGCGCAAAAAAATTCCAAACGCAAAGCTTCAGAAAGAAAAGTATTAGATTTTAATCCAAAAAACAGTTACTGCGCACTTAAATCTTTAGCGTGTCGACTTCAATTTAAGTTTAGTTCTATTTGGAACGAAATTCATTTGCCAAGCGAATTGCAAAAAAGTCAACGTTAAGTCATTTTTAAAGTCATGTATATATTTAAAGCAAGCGTTCTTACATATGAAGCTTGCAAGTTACGCCACGATATTTTAAAACTACAATGCATCTATGGGAATATTTTTATATAACGTTATCTCATACAAATATATTAATTGTGGCATCACCACGTTTACTTAGTAGTGTTCGATATCTTTTTTGCTTAACTATTATAATCGTACTTTTACTCAGAGTGAAAATGGAAACTAATCCTATTCATTCAACTTGACTCGGAATATCACAATATCACGTGCGTTGCTTAAATCAATGATCAGCTTTTGAACCTTTTGGCAGATGCAAATAAAAATAGAGGACAAATTTACTCCCATAATTTCCAATAGAAGAGAATTTTGCAGCTAAGCTTAATTCAATCTCAACTGGGCGCGTATTCGCCGACGTTTTTACCCAACGTTGCTTTTTAAATCTTTTCCCTTTACTTCTAGAGTAAACTGACGTCACCTGGCCATGAAACATATCGTTATTGCCCGGTCATAGCCCGGAAGGACTACCGTCGAGTACCGCGTGAATAAGAATAAAACGAATACTGAAAAATGTAAATTGAATACTACAGCAGCGAAATTTCCATTTGAAAATTTGGACACCGGCGAAAAATGCCCCTGACTGATCTCGACTTTAAACTGTAGTGAAGTAAGCAGTCAATCCAATGGCAATAATAAGCGGGCTTGAAGACGAACTACTGGAAGAAACTATCCGACTTTCGAGCTGAATATGTGAACGATCTAAAGAACCAAGCAATCTTTAAAGACAGAAAAGGTTAACTTGTTTCCTCAAAGTTCTCTACTTGATAAGTACACTCACGCTTGAGCCTGCCGAAAGAAGCATTCGGCAATGATAGCAAGGTTTTTTATACCAAATGAAAATCGTCAAACTTGCAAACGAATTTCGATCTGGATTTATTGCAACGCATGACGCGTCTCGATAAAAAGTACCATAAAGTACAAAATGATTTATTGCACAATAACGTAAATAACTCGTTTTACACACAATATCCATATGTATTTATGTTTATCTCCGAAATGTTTGTATAAAATTAGTCACTACATAGACAGTACAGGTTTCGACGATTAACTACAAAATGAAGTCAAAGGAAGGTATCATTGAAGCATTTATTGTAATACTTTTCATCTTTAGTCCTCACTGAATACGCGGTGGTACTAGAACAATAAACGCTAATGCCAGATCCTAAATGAGCAGTTTGGTTTTCATATTAACCTGACATTGCATACACCATAAAAACTCTTGCTGTAGGAGTGATCCCATTTTTAGAACTTAAAATGAATATTACGAAAGTGGCTCGAGCGGCTAATGCCGTTTGTGATACAACTTTTTTTCGATTTGTTGTTAGACAAGTCGAGCTTTCGTTTACGACATACAAAAGTCCACTCATTGTAGAAGACAGAGTTTAGCAACGAACGTGGACCTCTGAAAGAATCAACTGTGCTAAAGACTTTTGGTGAACTTTATGAAGGTGCAAATATTCACATGTTTCGGAAGTTAGAAAAGGTCGATGTGTTGCATTGGTTCGTGGGGGAGCACAACAATAATTTACGTAGTGGCACAGCCGCCAGTGGCATTAAGATCGCTCCCACAGATACGCTGAAAAAACATATATATATATATATATATATATATATAT